>DF241541.1:0-37778 GCA_000507305.1 Breviolum minutum Mf 1.05b.01
GCTATACATAGTTGTAAGTGAAGTCATAGCGCAAAATTGAACATTTGATATACAGTATTCACATATCGGCATTTTTTGAACAATTGGCAACATAAAGTTCTTTGTGTTCCTTGTCTCGTGTTCTCGGCCTTCAGGTGACTATTTGTCGAAACCTTGGAACTGGCCGCTTTGCAAAGAAAATCTGCTGTGGCCTCTGAGTCGCAGTGGAATCCCTTCCCGACCTGGCGAAAGGATCTCAAAAAATCACAGCTGTTTTTTTGTGCGCCTTTTTTGGGATGTGTTTTTTGTTTGGGGTTGAAGATTTACCACTTGGAGTGGTGAAAGGTCTATGATTTGAATTTACTGAAAACTCGGAATGTCAGGCATTTGAGATTATGCTTTTGCGGGGTTGAAACTCAGAATCGAAGCATCGCCATTTAATGCCCACACAGGTAGAACCGGCCGTTTTGTTGGGCCCTTCTCTTCCCCTCACAATGATTACAGTAGTGGAATATGACCTAAGTTTGTTGGAATACATTTCTTATTGAACCACCGGAGAACAGGCCACAGTAAGATGAGTTGCTGGTCTCTAAGAGATGCATATTCCATCATATTTAATCTTTTGTCATTGTTGGAAGGTGAGTTATGTTGGTATTGAATATTCATGCATTATCTGGGTGGTGGTTTCAGATATATATATTTTTATGTTCACCTCTACATTTGGGGAAATGGATCCAATTTAACCACAACATCCAGATTAGAGATGGGAAAATCTCCCGGACTTTTCCCTTGGAGGTCTAAGTCCGGGAGTTTGTGCCTTATCTTCTTTGGCACGGCCTTTGACAAACAAGAGGTGCCGAGAAGTTGTGAATGGGAAGATGGCGATGGCTTGGGGATATGGGTTAAGGGCACCGAAATTCAGCAGCAGTTTGTGGCTTAAATGAAGGTTTAGGTTGGGATCCCCTACTTTAATGTAGAACATCCTGGTGGTGATTATTACTGGGAAGGGGGAAAACCCAAGGGATGGAGAAGTTGGAATTTTGATAATGCTTTTTTGATCTTTTTTGGTAGTTGAAAGGAGAGTGTCCAAGAATCAGTTGAGGAATTTGTGCTATTTTTTGTGATGGTAGCCTGTAAGGACATGTTTCTACTGATTGCTGGAAGACATATCTTGCATAAACATCCGCATAGACATGGGCATCCTGATGTCTCTCATCGGCTGATTGGGCCGAACTGCCAGGTTGAGGAAGGTGGTGACAGAATGCGATGAACATGAAAGCCGTGAGAGGCAGGTGCATGTGTCAGGGACAGGCATTTTGGCATATTATATAACAACATAATTAGATGTACGTAATGATACAACATAATGTATGATATATACATAATACGTGTACATGAAGTAGTTAATGTAGATCCTTTTAAGGTCTATCTGCTTGTGCCACAATAGGGCGACATATTGATGTTGTGTCGTAAGTTCTTGTCAATCATGATGAGATAGACTCATAGACGGTCAACCTTTGCGTTGGTTCCAGCTGTATGATGGTGGGAGTGATGATGAATTTCAAAGCAGTGTTCTACATGATATGCACATACTTTACCAGATTAGAATAATAGTGGTTCACCAAGTGGCCCCGGCTGTCCACCGTGAAACGTCTTAGCGAAACGAAGATCTGCCTTTAAAACCACAGTGTCATTGTGACTGGACTCGCTCACAGGTTGGAACGTGCGCTTGTAGCAGAGATTGAGGTGCCATTCATGATTCATGTGATATGTTTCAAATGCAGATTACTACTGTATAAGATTCAACATGAAGAAACAGATTTTCCCTCAAGGGAACCAAGATATCCCCCCACAAAGGCACTTTTGAAATATGTTTATCCTCTGGAAAGATGTTTTCCATGGTTGGTATGTAACCCTTTCAGCTATTCTCAGCTCAACGCCCTCAAAGTTGGCTGTTTATCAGGCCGGCCTTGCTGGCAATCACACTGCCTTTGATGCAAAGAGGCGATGGTGGTGGGCTGGGAGGCTGGCAGATCATTGCACTATGTGAATCCAGATGAACCAACAGGGTATGAGATTGGATAGTTGGATTCTGATTTGAGAGGTGGACGAAGCCACTGCACTAGTCCAATTTCGGGCCTTCACAAAATGATTAAGACAATTTGCATCGAAATGATTTTTCCGTTGTATTTTGGGTGGCTGTACCACCGCTACCACATCTACTTTAAACTAAACTTCCGCTAATTTTAATTACTTGACAGCTAAAACTTGTTAAACAAATGGCCGCTTGTGGACCCAGCCATCCCTTGTCACCTTGCCACCTTGGTTCAGGCTCCACGGTTTAGAAGAGGCAGGGCAAAGATTCGTTGATTTCATGCCTTAAATATCAGAAGATACTAATGATAGGGAAAATACCAGATTATTGTGAAGATATGTCATGAAATTTGGGTCATCATTTGTTTGTCATATATATTTTTCAGTTGATGCATTGAAAGGTAAGGGAATCTGCATATCTTCCAGTCAGAGATACCTGAATTTGGGTCAATTTTTGTCCAGCTGAGGAGCTCCGCCCCCTCTATGCCACCTTGCCACATGAGACGCCTTTGGCGGATATTCAGGTTTGGAACTGGCATTGGAACCAGTGTAAAGGCATATGTTTTTTGGGGCTGTTGTGTGGGAAAGATCAGCGTGCTGAATATCTGCTTGGTGGTTTCAAATGTGTTCTTTCATAATCGATTTGGGTATCTCATATAATATATGTGCAGACAATTGCCTTAAAGTGTCTAAACGCACAAAACACAAGGAATCCGATCTAGCCACGTTGCCCTCCAATTGATGAGTCTAGTTTCGCTAGGAATAGGAGGACAACATCTGCAAATGGTTGATTCTTATACAGTGAGTTTGCTTTTTTCTCATCTTTTCCCACATGTTTTTTTGTTCCAAGGCAAGTCATACTGTTTCTAAAATAGTTTCTTTTGAAGTCACGGCTTGGTGTCAAGTTGTTCATTGTGGAAGGCTGGTTTGGGCTTCCCTGCTGCACGATATCTACTACATCAATACTTCCTACGTCGCCACTCCTGGTGCCTCAGTTGGGGGCAGTGAGAAAAACATAGAAAAACATTAGGTTGTTTCAAGCTTCATTTTTTTTTGTTTGGGGGGGCTCTACATATGTATATATGCTGTTATACACACGTGGTGATAGGGATTATGACATAGGACATAGCCAGGGCCATAGCCTGACTATGACATGTTGCACATAGGAATCTCGCCGTTATCCAGTGTATCGGATAGGATCAAAGCTGCCAATGTTTTCAGTGGGGATGGGACTTAACTGAGGTGGAAACAACATCTATTGCGTCTTGTAATTTACACAGCTTCAGAGGTTTTCAACCAAAACTCATGTCATATCAAGAAGCTAAGCATCAAGGGAATCCAGGTACTTGTACATCCAAAACTGATCAGTTGTCGAATGGGTTTGCATCTGTCAAGTGAACTCCAGTTCCTCTTTGAGTTGAGTGTGGAGAATCCCTCCATGGTAGGTTTTGGACAATCCTGCGTCGCTGATCCTTCAAAATGCCTAAAATCGAAGCTTCTGGCAAAGTGTATACATGCACACGCATGTGATCGCATGTTTTACCATTTCCCTGCATATGCTACAGAGAAGTGGAGTGTTTGCCTTCAAACTAGCACCGGTCAGTTTTAAGCAGTCTTTTATTCATTTGATATGTGTACACTGCATATTTCTACAAGCTGCTTGAATCATTTTAGGCCCTCAGCCTCTGAAAAACAGACCTGGGACTCAAATTTTACAACCCTGCAGTTTTGGATTCGTTTGGCATCAGAAAACATCTCTCAGCAGTGAAACGCTGACCCTTCCAGGTATGTTCGAGGCTTGAATCCAGCAGGCGACGCGACTGAGGAAGATCCTTTCATGGTCGACCTTGGGGTTCCAGTCGCTAGTGTTTTAGGATACTCGTAGCATTCAGGTACTGACACCGTTGTATGCAGTAAAGCAAAGAAAAGCAAGAAGTGAAGCTTTGAAGATATGTCCAAATTGCATGGAGGGTAAATGCAAGGATATGCATGTCATATCACACCCAAGCATAAGCACAGGCAAATCAGATTGATCTTGATCATTTGACTTGGCTTTCATGAACTGGACGGATCCGTGGTGTTTGTGTCCGATAGTTTTTTTTGCAGCAGGCGAAGCTGCTTAGAATCTTCGTGTTTTTCATATATTGATCGAGTTTTTTTTGCAAAAAATGATTTCGGGTTGCCGCCCACACTGTCCGATCTGGGGTTGATAGTGTTTGCTAGAATTCCACTTCAGATTGATAAACACATCAATTATCATCAAGTCACAAAGGTTGATGATGATGATGATGATGATGATGATGATGATGATGATGTGCAATAGCAGTGTGTGAACGCCCCTTCGCATAACATAACATTTATCCATTTCATTGAGAGGAGGAACAATGGTGGGTCTGATCATCATTTAGGACAAACAATCTGCTTGAAGTCATGTTGTTTCAGCAGAGGTTGTCGAGGCTCAAGACAGAAGGTGCTTTTCTTCACCAGCTTCTTTTGGTGAAACTCTCTGACAGGATGCATGTTGAAGTGAGCTTTTCAACCGGGGAAAACCACCAGTGCTTGCCATAATGTTGAGTGGATCAAATTGGGTCACTTTGAATGAGCTGTCAGAGGGAAGGTTAGTAAGCCCCCACAAAAGATAGCGTTGAACCCGAAAATGGAGGTTTGGAAGACGCTGCCCTTTTCCAAAAGCTTCCACCTTTATTGTTAAAGGCTCCACATTTGTTTGTCGAGGAATACACATTGCCTGCAACTAGGATCCCTGAAAAGATGCCCCAAAAGGAAAGTCGTCTTTGAAGCAACTCTCTTTGAGGTGCCTTGATGGACTGCATTTAACATTTGACTCACTTGAGATGAACATCCTAATATGATTTTCATTTTACAGCATGTCAATTCTCTCAAGTGGTTTTCCAAGAGTGGCTCCAGGAGTATTATTTGATGTAAAGAACACCCAAAAAATGGAGATCCAAGATATTCGAAGATATTCGGAGATCCCACGGCTTTGATTCATGTCACATGTATCGACTGGAGTTCACAGGCGATGGCCGTCAGCCTCCAGACCACAAGGAGATGGAACCTGGGGTTGTGGAACAAGATAGAACAGGCAGTGTGGCAGTCGATCAGCATCCTGGCAGGTTTTGTTTCGTTGGCAACACTTTCCTCTATACTAGTGCTAGCATATATAGACTATACAAGATTGTAGAAAGTTTTGCGAATCTCTCCAGGCTGCACATTTGGAATCATTTGGAGGTTGCTTTTCACATTTGAAGGTTTTGAGCAGTTTTGGGATTGATGCTATTCCTTTGCCCTTCAACTATCATGGTTGTTCTGTCATGTTTTTCGCAAGATTAGTTGGATACTGCATTGAAATCAGTGCATTTTGCGCAGACCACTATGTTAAAGTTGCTTCTGAAAGTCCCAAGGTTTGGTCAGTTGGGAGTCTTTGGTGCATAGAATGATGATGTTTGCGATTCATATAAGGTGTTGAAGTGAAGTTTAAGATTTGTTTCACATGGCTTCTAGAATTGGTTTTGAAGTGGAGTATGCAAAGTGTTGTTGTTTACACTTTGAGCTCCTACAGGAGGCATTGCGTAGCCGTGTTGCTGGACATTTATTGGAACTGATGGAACAAAAGGCCAGAGTTTCGGGGTTTGGTGAGGGTTTGGGGAATGGTCCCCCAAAAAAAGGATTGACCCTAAATGACCTTCATCTAAGAACTAGTAGCTGGGATGCAAGGAGCTTTTTTCGGTTTTTGAGAGGTATCAGGGTTTCCCTTCCGTAATGGGGAGCGAAAAAATGGAAGCTACTTACCAGGTAGCAAATTCTCTGTTTTGTGTACGAAATTGTTCCATGCTTACTGTATTCAGTTCCATGTTTCGGGGGCGATCCTTGACTTTCAACCACATCCGTAACTTTCAACGAAAACGACCGAGAATGACCATCAGAATTGGACAGAAGTTAAACATCCGCCCAAAGTAGCTTTTAGGCAATATGCAGCAATGCAGAAATATTGATGATTTTGAGTTTGGCTGAACTAACAGCATGATTGGGCAAAAGTGTTTGCTTTGCATGCCGTATATGTGTAGTGCATTTGTTTGCCACTGAAGTTTTGAAAGACATGTAAGTGAAGAAATCAGGATTTTGACTGTTTCTGATGCGCATTGTTAGCATTTTTCAGGGTAAACTGGCCTGCGACAAGGACTGAGTCAACAATTGCAGCAACAGCAGTTGAAACCCTTCTTTTTGAACACATGTAAATGTGATGGATCGATACAAAGCACCCAGATAAATTACGGGGACAATTGGATGTTTACGGATTGTTTGTACATGAAAACATGTTCCAAGATTATTGGCCCTAAAGTCCATTCGATTCCCACTAAAGAAACATCATCCCCAATGGATGCGGTTTGAGACCCAATCATGTGGTAAAATCGTAAAACAAGCAAAATCACAAGCTTTTCTTCACCCATTCCCCATTCCCTTTCTATAAACGAACCTACCAAACAGCCATTTAATAAGAGGTGGGCGCTCAAGGCTTGAATCTGAAGACTTTGGTTGCTCGGCTTTTGGAAGCTATAAGCCGTTCAGAGCTTTAAGGAAGGGTAAAGTACCAGCAGGTTTCCAACTACATGTTAACTTGTTGCACTTGGGTACCTTTTGTATCCTTTTGTTACATCAAGTTTTGCCACATTTTCAACCTCAAACAGTTGGACTTTGGGTGATGTATACCGCAGCCATTGGGTCCCCGAAATGATGCCTTCGACTTTTGGATCAAAGGTTTGTTTGGTAGATTTGTGATGGTTCTTTTTGCACTTACAAAAACATGTTTATGACACCAAAAAAATCCCCCCACCAATTTCCTCTACAAAATCTAAACCGTTACCCCCCTGTACAAACTGATTTTTTATACAGCCTTCTTTTGGCATTCAGAAGCATGCTACTGGTGGTCCCTGACTTTGTAGTGAATTATGTTGTTTTGTATCTTATCTTAAGTCTGGGTTGCGATTTTGTAGAGGCAAGAGATTTTGGGGCATGTTTTTGATTTTGTAGTGGGTCCAGGGTTCAGACACATTTTGTAGAGACACATTTTTGGGTTAGTGAATCTGGAATTTTTGGATGTTTAGATTTGTGAAATTTTGTGAATGCTTTGGGATTTGGATTTTGGAACTTTGCTTTTTTTTGGATGGGGGAGTTTGGAAATTTTGGATTTTGAAATTTGAGATTTTGTTTTTTTTTTTGTGAGCATTTGTTTTGCTGTTTCATGTTTTCATGATTTGTTTTTTTTTGTTTAATTTTGTTCATGTTTNTCATAAAAACATGTTAATATATATTTATATACACATACAGTTCATAAACAATATATACAATATACAGATAGTTTATGATAGTTTTATGATAGTTTTACTTGCAAATCATCATATTACACCTTTTACTGTATAAAGTCAATGGATATTAGTGCAAAGTATGCTTTAAGTGTTCAAAACATCAGCGAATCAACGAGGCTGTGGTGGTTGCCACCTTGGAACATCTCTTGCATGGCGATGAACGTACGGAAGACCTGGAGAATTGATAAGGTGATGAACTTGAGCGTTTAACTTTGGATGCTTCGTGATTAATAATCATATATATATATCAATAGTCATATATTATATGTGTATGTATGTGTACACCCCCCGAAAAAAAAAAAAAAACAATCTTAAACATTTTGTTTATTTTATGGGGTGAATCTCTTATTCTAGGGGTCTAGGTGTAAGTGTAAGATGTTTAAGTCTAGAGCATGTTCCATGGCAAATGAACCATGACAGATCTCCAAGTTCAAGGGATCACGATCTCCAAGTTCAAATTGATCACTCCAAATATATCGTTGTGAATGACTGACTCAAAACTGGCATCAAACAAGAGACGGCAAAAGAAACAACAGATTATGTTATATACTCAATTTTTAGCCTCCTCCAATCACTATAAGTCATTCATTTTGTCAAGTGAATTATTTTGATCCATATACCTGGGAGCCATTGATTATACCGGAAAGCTGTGGAAACCACCTTATCTTTCCCGATTCTACTCGTAAAAATGGTCATGCAAACCAGCCTTTCCATGGGCCGCTTGGTCTTACAAATTCGTTGGTTTTGGAAATGGAATCCTCCCAACATGACCTGGATCCGGGGTAAGGATATTACTAGGTAGATATATTATGGAAACAGCACCAATGACTCGATGTAGTCGCATCCCGAGGCCAGCGATTAAAGCAAAGCTGGACAGTGCATGATCTGAAGCCTGAGGAGAGAGGGCTCAAATCGATGGCTGTCCTAACAACTTAAACATGGAAACTCCCAATGGTGCAAGAAGGTAAAGCACCAAACAAAAGTTCGTAGGAGTAACTATAAGTAATGTTGATTTATCTTCTGCGGGTGAAATCGGTTGCATACAGATGCCTAGCTGGACTTTAAGGATAGAATTAGAATTGTAAACATATATCTGTCCAATGTAGCTACAGTATACAGTACATTTCTGCATGTTTGACCTTCAGAAATGACACAAACATGTATCATATTATATAATACATATACATATATATGCTGTATAAAAAATGGGCCCAACAATGTATCTATACTAAAATTAAAACTATGTCAGACATGCAATATGCACATACATTTAAGATAACATGCACTTTCATCAGCTTTTCAGGGGCCAAGTTCCACCAGGATCTCACTGATGCTGAAGGACTTCAAAGTGTTCTTGCCGGGAACCCAGACAACGGGAAGGAGAGGACAATGTGTGAGCTCAAACGATTTGAGAGTTAGGTGCTTGGTATTTTCTGATAGTTATTTGTTTTGGTACTTGGGTGGTGAAATAACATGTATACGGTATACATATAATATGATATGTCCATATAGTTATCTGCATTATATATAGACATGTCTGGTTGATCGTGGTAATGCATGAGTTAGACTTGGCGGGCTCATGAAGATGTCGGTAGCTGAGATCTTTAACGCGGTTTTCGGATGACTTTTGGTCGTTTTCGGAAGTTCCACAAATCGTAGGGTTTAAATTGGAGTTGCTGAAACCTTTTGTTGAAGGTTTCGAAAAGGTAAAATACAGGTCATCCTTCAAGATGTTTCTTCTTTATCCTACACAGATGCTGTGATTGGGGTCATTATGGTAGCAGATGGAAAGGCGCAGGGTGAGTCTTAGTGGATCATATCACAAAGGATGCTCTCAGCACTTGCAATACCTGGCTTTCTGTATGTATTGGACTTCCAAGTACTTCATCATTGCATGGTCTATGTGCATTTTGCCGTAAATAGATGTTGTGTTTCAACCACACCACTTTTGCCAGGTGCCACCCCCGAGAATGGTAGCAGTTTTTTTTAACCACTTTCGTCACACTGCCGGGGTGACCTTGAGGAAGTCTTTATGGCACACTTTGTTTACTCCAGTCAGCCACAACCTCAATTCCGACTGGTTGACCGAAAGAGGTGATGTTTTAGGAAGTAGGAAACGATAGGAAATCCTAGGGATTATCAGACTTGATTCTGAGTACTCCAAAAGAGAAGCTGAGGTTTGAAGTCCTCTTTGGTTGAATTGTTGCATGTTTCAAGACTTTAATCTACCTTCATTACTGCCCTTACACTTGGGTTTGTTGAAGTCTACTGTTGGCAAATGTCCCAGTGGACCCATGGACCGTTGCAACGGATTGACAAATTTGGATGCTGAGGAGTTTAGCCTTGGAGTGAATGGGAAGAAACCATCAGAAACCAGAAACTGAGAGAATGAAGCAATCATAATGTGGAGTTTAGGATGCTTAATTTTCATGCTACAACCCAACATCATCCTTGAACTTGGAGAAGAATCAGTAATCAGCAATCGAGGAAAAGCAACAGCGGCTATGCTATGACTCTGCAGAAAGGCCGAGAAGCAACTTGGTTCCAATGATTTAAAGCTAAATTGCATTCTATTGAATCAGACGATGGCCATCAGTTTTGTTTTGTCCTGCTCTGTTCATGTAATGTTGGAACAAGGCTATCACTCATGTCACTCTACCAAATTACCCCATTGATTCAGTCTCTTCGGCGCTTCCGGTTGGTCGGAAGAGCTTCATGGGATCACTGTGTCACTGTGCGATCCAATCTCGTAAAGCTTTTGCAAACTAACCTCCTCATGTGAACAGTCACACCTGCAAAACTCAGGAAGTGTCTTACATTGCCAGGGTCTACGATGCTCGGCTTGGCACCTGTAAAGGTGGCTAAAAAGTTAAAAGAGGGGGAGCATTTTGGAGGGCCGCAACTTATGAAGAACTCTTGAGAGATGTTGGTCCCAACACTGTTGGTGATACTTGTGAGAATTCACCAATTTCAGCTGCAGCTTGCATCTTCATTACTGTAATGTGTCCATGAGGTTGCTGATTGGTTTTCTGTTTGGAATATGCAAGCATGTTGAAGCTCTCAAATTATCATGAAGTAGGCAAACATGGCTGGAAAATCCACGAATTGTAGATGTTTCCTCTTCGAAAAAGATTGATTTTTATCACTTGTTTGTCCCGTTTCACATTGCTAATAGTGAAAGGGACTGAACTTACCCAAGAGCGGTGATGCTGTTTCAGTGAAAACCATGGCGATCTCGGCAAACCAAAATTGAACCATCAGACAAAGGGTTGCGGTTTCAGATTGAGTTTGTGTCTGAGTCTGGCATTCCATGATTTTTGATCCCAGCTTCATTCAACAATAGAATCAGAAACGCTGCCAGCAAAATCACTGAACATTTTCTCTTTGAATAAGAAATTTGAGTGGACGATTCTAACTTGGAATCTATTGACCTATTGGCCAGCGAAAATTCCACTCACATTCTGAATTGAGGATGGCTGGAGCAAAATTTTGGATGATATCCGCAAAGAAGTCCACAAACTTAAAGCTTCTCGAGGCCAGAAGTGACGATTTGGGGGGTTGGCGTTGAAAGAATGATGTGCTGAAGTACTTGGTCCACTATGTTTGGGGGTGAAGTATGGGCCTGGGTATGCAGGGCCATCAGCAACAATAACATAAATGAACTTGAAGAACATCTCATTGAGTGAGTCGATCTTTGACATCTAAATCGCTAAATGCAATTTTTTGCCTGCCATGCGTTGGATGAGCTGCTATAGTCTTCCACTCTTGTTCTGGCGTCAATCAAACCATCCAATAGCATCCAGTTTCTTTATCAAACTAATCCTCATGGGATACAAGCTGGAAGCTGGGCTGTTGGAAAAAAAAAGCTTCCTAGCCTTGCTGGTTGGCATCTCACAGGCAGGTTCAAAATATCCGTGTTGCCAAGAAAAACTTCTTGGACTACCCACACACCCAGCGGAAGTTGAAAGACAACGAATTTGTTTTCAGTTTATATGACCGATTTCTTGTCAGGCACAGAGTTCGGTTTTGAGCATGCTGTCAAGGTGGCAGATCAGGTGCGCAATGGATTTTTGTTTCCGGGCTTCGCTGGAGGTAGGTGATTGATTTGGACTTCCGTAGTACTATAGACTAACAACCGACAACCTTTGCTTTGGGGGAGGAAGTGCTGCTGTTTCAGAGCATCAGGTTCAGAGTTGGCAAACTTTTCCCCAAGATCTTGAATAACCGAAAGTTCAGCCCTCGCATCTACAAAATGCATCAACCTCATCTTTCCATATCTTTCCTGGGGCTTGGAATCTGTTCAAAAAGCGGTTGTAACATGTGGACATCAAGAGATATACCAAGGTGTCAACCTGATCCAATTTATTCAATATACCTGCAGGTTGCTTTGTTTTTTGGAATGTTGTGGCACAGCATACCAGCATAGCAGCCTCACTCAAAGACGTTTACCGTACTCGTACCATGCCCAAACCCATTTATCACTGAGTGAGGGAGTATGAAAAGAATAATTCATGATCATGTATATAAATCCCAAACAACCCAAGTGTTTAACAAACTTTCTTTTATTGTGAAAGGCGCGGTGTCAATATGCTCAATGACGCGCCATCCAATTTTGCCAATCCAGCTACGCCTCATCTTTTCCCGCAAATACTGAAAGTCCTTGAAAAGGAACCATCCAGTGGAACTTAGTTGGTTTGTGTGGATTTGGACGATGTAACATATTCATGATTATTCATGCATATTTGGCATATTGGGTGCTGTATATCATTGTATATCCACATATAGATTCAGTTATTTCCGTTGAGTCATTCCTAAAAACCTTGTGCTCCTTGACAGGTTCTGGAGTACTTCCGTGAGGTCTCTGGCTCGATGTGTGCCTTTTACTTGCAACTGGGGGTAAAAGAAAGACATGTTTAAATCAATGTGTACAGACAATCTATTTCCATCAATATATATTGTTGTATCTTTGTATCAAGATATGTACATATATCCATATAGTACACATGTAAATATTGTAGACCTGATAAAAGACCAATTAGTAGGTTTGCTCCTTCTTGAGGGAGCTGACAGGGTGTTTGTTCCTCTGAAGAAGGAAGATAGTAGCGAGAATCCCTTGGCTTCTTATGCTTTCCTGGCTCTATGCTGGGTTATGTAAACACCTTAAATTTTTGCTCTGATGAATAGGATTCATGTTTTTTTAATTATACCAGTACTAACGCTGGTGATTCCACATTTCGCATTTCAAGCACACGGACAAGTCAGAACATGTCACGATGTCAAGCCCATTGGTTGGGGTGCCAGAGAGAGAGAGATTACCCTGTCACAGTTGCTCAAGGATACGTTCAGTTTTTCGCTGGTAGAAAGTATGTTGGTGAACTGTCCATGTAAAACTGTCGACCCCTTATCTACTCGGACACCAAAAAAGTCAATCGTCAAAGGCTGCGGGGCCTGAGGTGCCAGCATGACATCAATCTTGGTGCAAATGAAGGGTGGCCAAAAAGGTTTGGTACCTTTGCAAGAGATGAGGAAACATGATCTTTTCCGCAACTTGGCGTCTTCAACTTGAGAAGCAGCCTCATTGTATAAGAAAAAGTATTTGCATCGGAAGAACAAACATGTTTTTTCATTCTTCGAGGTTGTGGTTTGAAGGCAGTTTTTTTCTATGTTTATCCTGGCTTGGGGTGGGAATCTTGTTTTATCTATGTCTTAAATTCCTTCAAACTAACATCGCCAGTGCAAGGAAGCCTCTAAAAAAAACAAAAAACCAAAGCTGTGAGTGAGGTGTTTTTTAGGGAGGATAGAACGGGTAGATTTCAGAAAATAGTTCATAGTTCTAGATTTGACCAAGAATACCAGCCGTTGTTGACCAACATCTTGTTTTTGCAAGATCCAGGGAGTTAAGTGGAGCGATTCCGTTGACCCATTCAACGGGGTTTATGGGTTTGTTATTCCAGATTGGTGAAGTGATTTGAATTTTACTTCTCAATATATACATGTAATCATGTAATCATATCAAGAGATTGTTCCTTCTTTCAGTGTCACCTAGATTTTGTACAGGTACATGTTGAAAAGATATATCATGCTACTGTTGATGGTCGCATTATTTACAGGGTTTTGTACATCCCAGGTGGTGCAGGATTTCTTATGATTTCTTCCATCAACAGTATCATTGTCTCTTTGTATGTGATATTCAATGCCTCAGTTGCATCCCAGGTGAGACCGTGGAATATTTACGAGCCGCCAATGCACTGGACGAATCAGAGGAGGAACCTCAAGTGCTGGTGGCGAACTACATGTGCCGAAGCCCAGTGTGGAAGGATTGGAATTTGAAAAGATCTGAGTTTGTGATCCTAAAGGAGGCTTTTCTGACATTTTTCCTCTACAGTTGTTGATACATGAAATTAGCTGGAAATCTGTTTTTTTCCACATAGTTCACTAATTAGGTGATGGTAAGCCAAGTGTGCAGGGAAATCAACAGAGCAGCAGCATCATCATCTCGTGAAATTTGCAAAAGGAGTGTTGCAATTTGTCCGGCTTGACTTCGAAAACGATGACTACGCTCACCTAAAGAGTAAGATTCAACCTGAACAAACACCAGTGGAAGAGAAACATCATCTGCCAAGACAAGTGTTTTGGCTTGTTCTTTTTTGTAGGAAATAAGCAAACATTTGCAAGGATAAGACCGCAGGCAGATTCCAGATGGCAATTTCACTATTGATAAACAAGATAAACATCATCATCTTCAGCCTCATCATCTTCCAAAAGTCTTCAATTGGCCGTCTTTCGGAGGTTGGGCCCATCCAATTGCGATGGCACTACTAGAAACTTGGTGGAAATGAGCTGTTTTGTGGTGTTTCCATGCTCTTTTGACCGAAGTGGTTTCCACAGAATGAATGGTGACATGCCCAGTAGGTGGTGTTACTTTAACTTATCATTGCTGGGTGTCACCCATGGTCTCCCATCTTGTACTTCCTGCCTGGTTTGGACATATTCGTTTTTTGTCAACTGAGAAGTTTCCCAAATGGTCTGGCTGCAAGATGGGCTCCCCGCGGCTGAAAAACCCACATGGGTGAAACATGATGTCATAGAATAAAATGTACTCACTCAATGATTAAGACACACACACACATATATATATATATCATGATAATATCACAATATGAGATGACATTTCTCTTTAATTTTTCACTTCTTGTAGGAACAATCTCCACCAAATCCGTTGGGTTCGATGTTCCAAATCTCGGTGTCGACAGTCAAGGCTTCTACGACCTTTGCTGCCCTGATCCATGTGAAGGCGTGATCCATATCCTGAGTTTGGTGCTTGCTAACACACTTGCCGGCCCCAAAAGTGTCCAGAAATCATGTAACAATCGAAAAAAATGGGGCCAGGAATTTAGTATATATCCGGTACAAATTGAATGCATCTTGCAAAACCATCTCAACTGGTGCAACTGGTGCATGCTGCATAGAAAAGAGTTTTTGGAACGATTGATTGGTGCGCATGACTCTACCAAAGAAGTGATGCCTAGTGCGGTGTGACCACAAGACGAACCTTGGGATCATTTTGTTGAACTGTTTGCTTTGAGCCGCTTACCTTAATTTTTTTGAATGTCTTACCAAGTTGTTTTTTCATCCCTGGTCAAATTTAAGGTGAACCGGGTAACCCCCTAAGTAGATGATTTCTTCTTTTCCAGGTGGCAAGTCTTAGGTTCGAATTTGATAAGATATAGAAAATGAACTCCAAATACATGAACTGCGAATCGATATGCTTTCTGATCCGTTGGCCGGTGCCACCTCCAGGTGCCAGGAGCGTGGTTTTTGTTGACATTAGTGACTGAGTTTCTGTTGTTTTAAAGTGAACATCTGAAGATTTGGAGGAAGAAAAAACATGCAAAAAGGACGTCATTTTCATCAACTTTGGAAGTTGCCACCAGAAGTGTCGCGTCAGGTCAACGTCATGAGTTTGAAGTGGCCATCAGCGAGGGTCAACCACAAGAGAGGATTGAAGACTTGGCCAAAGAACAAGGTGCCATCCGTAAAGGGATTGCATGCTTTAAAAGGATTCCTGCACTTTTTGGAGGGAGAAAGCTGATGGTAAAATGTAGTCAAGCTATTTGTCGTTGCATTGTGGTGATTTGTGATGACACTTCGTTTTGTTCTGCAGGTGCCCCTGCATCATCGCTGCAGACACTTCGAGAGCTTTTAGAGCAAGAGGCCTGCTAAGGGAGGATGTGCAGTGACAAGGAATTTCCAAACATCTCCTGATTTTTTCCGAAATGACATCATTCAAATCAGCTTTTACAGTGAAATGTTCTGAACTTTCCTCACTTTCATGGAGGCAGATACACAATCTCTACTTCACAGCAGCCAACATGTTGCATGTTCAACAATTGTGATTCTGAGCTCGGATCAAGAGTTCTACAGATTCGCACTAGTAAGGCTTCAGTAAGGACGATTACACATCAAAACTGACCAGCCAGGTCATGATACCATATTTGCTTATATTTTTTCTTCAAACATTTGTTTGACTCTTTCTTGGTTTCGAAAATGTTCAGCTACGGTCAGTAAGGCAGAATTGAAGGAAGGAACTGATTAAGTAAGGGTTATGAGTTATGACACTCCCAAAAAGCCCACGACAATGATATATCATATAATAATATAAACGAATAAACACGTTAGTAGTGATTTGCATGAATTTAACTGTTTTTTTTTCTGGCCATCAAAGAATGCACTTAAGAATATAAAATATTTGAATTATTTTTTGGGATTCTTTGGCCATGCTTTATCAAATATGAACACATAATTGAGCATTGAGCATAGATAGTAATTGTGGACTCCTAGTAAGGAATTTTTACGATAACATTGATTACAAATAGAACTACCAAAAGATTATTTTTTCATGTACAAAGAATCCCATACAATGGTAAATATATATATTACAGTATTCAGTTCTTCATTTGTGGTCCCAAGCTTTTATATACCAATTTTGATTGCACGATCAATTGACCTGTTTTTTTGTCCACTTGGAGACTTGGAGAGTGACACTGATCAAATGGAGGCAAAACTTGGAGTATAAGCAGGCTTAGTCCATAGCAACAGGAGAAAACATGAGAAAACATAGGACCAATTGGCACAGCAAAGGGTCGAATTGGTTGGTTTCCCTAAGAGATCACCTCCAGATACTTTGCTCAGCGAATCTCGCCGGAAATGTTGGTTTGAGGAATTCTAACACAAAAATCACCAGAATTGAAACTGCAGGGAATTCAAATCCTCTCAAAATGACAATCTATTTACTGTGTTTATATAGACACTTGAGGTTGGTAAATTATTTCTCTGTTTTTACAATTTTCCTCAAATAGAAGACCGTCCTTCAATCTTTGGATATTTTTTTGCTTTGGACATTTTCACATATGTGGCTGGTGGTTGAAAGGTGGTTTTTGAAGGAGATCCATTCAGAATTGGAAAAAAGGAACTTCCAGAAATTAAATAACCATCCCAGGACTCTACTACTTGACTGCATTTGTATTAGCATTTATTTTGATATTGCATATCTGTGGCAGTCCGGTGCCATTTTTTATTGCAGTTTTTTCGTGGACCTCGCAGTGAAGAGATGGAACAAGTATCAGGCTCCTTTGCATGGCCTTGACTTCTCAATGTTTGGGGCCTTGGTGGTTGGAAATGACTATATACTGGTCAGGTGCTGTAACATCCTGTAATTCCAACCATATACATTTACGAATATGGTCATGAACCTCTCGAGTTCTAATGGTTCCAAATAAAAACATGGTGACTCAATGCACAAACAAGTAAGATGTCGAGATGTTTTCAACCGAATAGGATCAAGGTGCATCCGGAGATTGATCAAGGTCAGCCGTTTATCTATAGCACGGTATCCAAGATTTAATCATAGAGGGATTGTGGGATGGGGGTAGTAGTTTTTTGAAAACTTCCATTCAGCAGGGAAAGTCAGGAAGCATCAAATCCATTCAAATCCCGTGAGAGAACGAAAAACATGGTCACTTTCCCAAAGGAACGCATCAAACATTTGAAGCGTGTTTGGTGGTTGGCAAAGTATACCATATACATATTATATGCAGCCAATCCCGGCATGCAGATATGTGCCAGTATGTGCACGGCAGCTCTCGCGCCTGAACCTTCAATTTGGGGGATATGGTTTTTCCGGCCATGATGTAGTAAGATATAACATAAATGCCCAGCTGGCTGCTTCGATGTTTGACAGACCTGCACACCCCAACACTGTCATTTGAAACATGGTGCTTGGAAAGCGATCCTTTCCTCTTGGCTGATTTTTTTTTACAGGCTTAGCGGCTATGCAGGTTTTGGAAGGTGTATCAAGGGAGGATTGATTGTTTTTGCCAATTTTGCCACTTGGCTCAAGATGATTTTGACTCAAAACCAGTGTGCCAATTGTTCGGAGGCTCTTTTCAAAAACGACCCTTGGTGGCAGGGACAACTGAGCTCAACTTAGACTTCCTGTTTCCAGTGACGTAGATTACTGTACATCTCCCGCAACCCGCGAAGGGCTGGAACCCAAAAGTCCTAAGTTTTGGAAGATGATTTTCCTGAACCCACAGCCGAGCCAATCAAAACATAGTGGATGTCCCGAAAGAATTGGAATTGGAACTTTCATTCTGGAAGGGTTGTCCCGACTGGAACAAAGATGCGGCACTGACAACCTTATTTTTCTGGGCCCAGACGACTTTTTTTGAATCTTAAAATCTGAGGAAGAAAACGGTTAAGCCAATCAACAAGAGCTCCGAAGTATTTAGTGGTGGGGGAGCCCAGTTGATTTATCTCCGTTGAGCCTCATCAAATCTATGCCTTTAGATGTGGAGCTCGACCCCTTGGGCAACTACTTTTGATTGTCACACTTCACTGCTGTTAACGTCATGCAAGTGCGGCCCCATTCTGCAATCAAGTCATCCTCGGCATGCTCGTGCAGGGAATAACGCAAGACATCACATATATACATAGTATATGACGATGTATATGTAAGGGAAGTATTAGCGACCTGAGCTGAACTCACTGGAAATAGCGATTTAGTAGGGAAATGCTTCCAAAGCGGACCCTAACTCAGGTTTTTAAATTTGAACAAAAACATGTCTCTCAACGAATCTCTCATGGTTTGCAGCTTGTCACATTGATTTCGCCTCCCAGGTTCCCGCGGTTCACGGGATGACTCGTCTCATCGACTTCGATGATATAGAACCGCGACCCGATCCTCGAGATGTACCTACTGCCACGTGGTTAACAACGGGGGGAGATGCTGGATCAGATACTTGAGGAGATTTCACATGTCCCATATCATCCAAAAGTCAGTCTGTTGGAATAGAAAACCAATCCAGAAGTTGTTTGGCTATGAACCATGGGACCTGGGAAGATGCTTATATCGCTCATGGTTTGTGTGGCTTGTTTTGGGAGCGAGGGCTTGGTATCTACTATCCCCATACCGCGAAACGATTTGGAGCCACTAGCTTCCGTGCAGGACATTTTATGCACACACTTGTAAATTGTAAATGTATAATATGATGTTCTAAGTCACAAGTTATCACTTGCAAAATGGTTTTAACCCCACATACACTCTCGTGGAAATTCATCTGAGAAATTTCCCAAGTCATAAATCTCAAGTTACAAGCTGGAAATGAGAAATGCAACTGACAATTCGGGGTGTATGAAACAAAAGCAACATAGGACAACCATGGATAGACTATTTGTAAGCTGGTGCTGAACTTCTGAATCATCATTATTTCTACGCCTGCCAATGCAAAATCTCAAACTTTAAGGGCAGAAACGGTGTAATTGCTGCTTGTTGGCAGATTTCCTCTCAAGACAAGGGATTCTGAGTCTTTCCATTCATTCAGTGCCACAAAGAATGCTTGTACTTGATTTTTTTTCAATCCTGCAAGACATGTAGATTATCTTAGAACGTTTCTACGATTCAATTTTGAGCTCGGGTTCCTTTTCGTGATGATCGAACTCTTCAAGTATTTCAGGATGGTCAACATATACACATTTACGGGTGGCCATCCCTGATGTTCATTACAAACATGGTATTGATTTTGGGATCAGATAGGTACATCCCTGGCAACCTCAACTGATAGAAATTTGTGAATCACAGCAGGTGAAAATCACTGAATCCCAGTCTTCAAGTGCAAGGCACAAGTTCAAAACACAAATATGTTCCCTGCTGATGGCCAGATCTTGTGTGTTGATATAAAATGGGTAAAAAAATGTGAAGAATAACAGGTTCACAAGTCGTTTGCCTCGGGGAAAATGCGCCGGGAACAGCCATAGATAGCCAACGTGCAGAAATTCAGCTGATGCCATATTTAGTCATGTATGAATGCTATGAACCTTAGCAATATAAAGACACATAAAGATGTTTGTTTGAGGTATGGCACCTTCGTTGAATCACGTTGTGTTTTCAATAGTCAGCCCCTTCTTCGTATTTCAGGAAGTCCGGGGCTACTCTACAACGCAAAACTCCTTGTGTACATGACAATGTCACAGGGAGAGCAAAGGTTCTTGTAGTCACACTTGAGGTTTATTGTGCATACACTTGCTGTACTCACATGAATTCTACACTGGGTTTTCTTTTGTTTTTTGGTTCTTTACTTTCAAAGCTCTAATCTGATGCATGATATAAATACAATATTTTACAATATACAGTCTTAACTACCATATACAAATCATATACATATATTTGACTGTATTATATGCAAGTACAAGTATATATATATATATACATATTATGATTATATATATCCTTGTTGTAAGCATAATGATTTGGCTAGCTCAGCCTTCTTGCCGAGGTCAACGCCTGGGGTGCCCGTGGGGTGTCAGGTGTATCTGAGAGCAGTGGACGTTTACCACGACGTCAGGTCAGCCCTTTACCCGAAACATCTGTCAGCAATCAACCCATGAAAGCTTCAGGTCACGTGGCTTGTGGAACTGTTTTTTTTCCAGGATTTTTGATTTGGAATGAGTTCAATAAGATAAAGCCTCAACACAAACAGAAAGATATACATTATATATATATATACATACACATGTTTGAAGAGGTTATTTTACTTTGGTAGGGATGACTATCTACCATCACTATCACCCACTGACCCAACGCAATGGTAATCACACTTTTTGCTCAGCTATTTTTGTCGGAAACTTTGTCAAAGTTAGTTGAAAGTTAGTGATTCAAGACCCGTCCAGTATGATACTTGCATATGAATATCTTGAGTCAAATATCTATGATTCGATGATACTTGGAGGATATGTCAAGCTATTTCAAACTCTTGCATGTGACTTGCATGCTACTTCTATTGTCTTTTTGTGAAAAGTTTGAAATAGTTTGAATATCTTTTTTTTTGTGAATTTAATGTTGCAGTTTATGAACTTTGGCAGAACATCTCCCCGCTACCAACGGGGCCCAAGATAGGTAGTCGCCGAGTTTTGAGTAACTTCTGCATTGAAGTTTGTGATGGAAAACCTACCAGAAACCCAGCAGATGTTTCTAGCGTGAAAAGCCTACCAGATGTTTAGTTGCAGACTTGAAGGTTGTTGAACCATCATCATTCACTCTCTCTCTCAATATATATATATATATATATATATCTTATATCACCAAGAGATATTTATGAAATATATAGATACGTATATATATATATATATATCTAGTGTTGGACATCAACAGCATCAGGTAGCGATGCGGGAGCCTAGTCGATGTAACAGATTCTGTTCTAGTGTTTGCAGAGGTTGAAGAACATGTATCTGTCTCAGGTCATAGAGTCATAGAGAATGATTTACAAGATTTCCTTCTAAGCATCCTTCATATTGTTCAAATATCATAGATCACTCAATGGTTGCTTGCTGCTTCGCCAATTGTTTTTTCGCCATCTCCATGAGGCCATTCTTTGGCAGACAGCAAAGTCCCCAACATCTGTCGTTCCTTTGGGTGTTATGTCGACTTGTCTGCCAGCGCTGGTCCTGTACATGAGCGGATGCCTGACTTTCATCTTTCATGGGTTTTTTCTTCTGTTTTGATTCGCCGTGGTTTCAAATGTTCTTTTGTATCTCCTGTTAAAGCGGCCACCATGAAAGAGTGGTGTTGTTTTGGATGGAATGCATAAACCTGCAACGATTTGCTTTGTTTTGCAGTATCCGTGTTGTCTCCAAAGTTCTGGTTCCCTGGAACTGTTTGGAGTTCTGTTTTGCCTTCAAATTGAAAATTGATGAAAATTGTCCAGTGCTTGATATTGTTGTTGTGGGTTGTTGTGAGGATGCTCCGTCGGATGTATTTGCGAGCCTTTCTCCGAAAGCATGGCTTCAAAAATGAACACACTGTTCGACAAGGTGACTTGAGAAAAAATGTCGACGCTCTAGATATGCTGTCCTGGTTGTTTTGGATCCTATTTACAATCCCTGCATGGCCACGCGCCAATATAGAAGACCCCCGCGTAGTTCATTGCTTCGATAGATATGATACCAATAAAAAATGCTCCTCGAGCTGAGCCGGCAAAGTCCCCTTCTCTTAGATTTGATTGTTTCTTGCCATGCATGGGACCACCAAAGCACGCATCTTGGATTGTTATTTAGCGCGTTTCATTCAGAGTGAGTCATACTGAAACCTTTTCAAGCATGAAAAGATGTTCGTCCTGGGATGAGTTTTCCAAGTAGGTCATGTCTCTTTTCAAGAACTTGACACCCTGAGAAATTCCGTCTGGAAGTGTAGTGCAAGGAGAGATAAGGAGAGGTCAATGATATTTTTCACCTACCACCCTTGATACAGGATGCCAGTAGAAAAGATGAAGGTTTCAATGATTTGTTTATAAGCTTCAGGGGGATCCTCAAACCTATCAATGAACGATGAATAAATATGAATGTTTCAGAACTAGTTTCGTTCAGTGGTTGGCATGGATTGTGCCGGTGAGGTGGATGCTTCTCCCGACGAGAAACAGTTTATCCTATCCACATGGCTGTCATGGAGGGTGATCTTGAAATTGTCAAGATGCTCTTGGAAGCTGGTGTGGATATAGAGAAGGAAAGTTCTACAGGTCGTGATGCCATTGACTCTTGGGATAGGATGATGATGTGATGATGTCTGCAAGTTAGAAAAGGAATTATAGACATTTGGAAGGTTATTACTGTATATAGCTCAGAAACACCTGCTGGAAATGGCAACATCCACTGGAGAGCACCAGTTGTTTCAGTGGATTTTTGTTTTTTTTCATTTGAGTGAAGGGCTAATAAATGACAGAGATGAGAATTTCAGTTCAAGCATGTTCAAGCTCAAAACAGCTGAAGAGTTGTATGCCTTGGTCGTCATGGTGAGCCGCCTTGTTTTTGTTTAGTAAAATCATGTTCCAATCTACTTCAGGACTCCATTGTTGAAGCTACTTAGTAACTGCCAGTTTTGTGTGTTGCATTTTTAATCACGGATATTTTATGATATTTTAGGATCATCCTGAGTTTTCTTGCTTTCACCAGCCGATGCTTCTTCGAGAGATCCACCTTGACATAGAGGGAATTATGTGAGCTGTGATCCGAACAAAATTCGAAGACCAATTCTGTAGGGACTGAAAATGGCTTCGAACATACACGAAACACTGAAGTTGCGATTTTGGTTGGTGACCGGAATCCTTGTGTGTTCCCGTAGGGCAGAATGTTTTGGGGTAGTGTATCTGAGGACTTTGCTCAACAAGCAAATGTGAATGGCTCACATTCAGCCATTTTGTCAGCCCTTCATGAACATGTCCTGAGATCTTTGAGATCACGATGAGATCATGTGTGCAACGAAAGGAGCAACCCTGATCGACGATCTTTACAGTATTTCAAGAGATTGCAGAATCATCGCAGAGGTCGTTTTCTTCACAATTTGGAGTGGCATGTGTGTCATCACTTTTGTGGGCTGTTGGGTACCTTCCCTGCAGTGTATCGCTTTTGAACCTTGCAAGATGGTTTTTAAAGCTAGCAATTGATTCAAAAACTTGAGCTTCAACAAAATATCTCACAATTCCCCTCTGGAACTCCCCATTTTCCAAGTGGATGGTCCCAACTTGTTGGGTGTTTCTATTTGATGAATGTTGTTGGCATATTTGTGTACACTTAGTCATTTTCTTTCCACGGGACCTTGTGAAACGTCATCTTATCCATTGTTCCTTAGCTAAGGTACATGGATCATGGGCCCAGCATTTTGAACAGTTGCGCTGGCAATTTTTTGTTCAGACGAAAGCAGTTGGTCAGACCTTCAATACAAAGTTGTCTTGATGGTTTTGAGCCGCTAAAGCTTATGTAATGCCTTTTTGATGTGGCTTGTTTAGTGAAAGGTGTTGCAAAGTTGCTTGGTCAATGGTTTTTATGCTGTTTCAAAACGACAATTTTTGATGCCGCAGTTATCAGTAGAAAATGCTTGGGTTGCCGGAAGCTTGGGCCCTGCTACCCAGGGTCGACCACTGCACCTTGACAAACCTGCCAGCGCTTTTGGTAATGCCATGTTTTTTGCAGTGGTGCCACAAAGAAACGAACCACCTCGCGAATCATGTGAGTCTGTGAGTTATTCTTAAGGATTGAAGATAGTGAAATTGCATTCAGTCTCCTGGCATGTTGCAAAGCATGGATTCTGGAAGACTCAACTTCCTGACAAAAAGACACCGTTTTTATTGAACCTACTCGAATAATTTTCAAGTGGGTGACAACAGGGTTGCAGGGACAAAAGAGTTCACGGCTTAGTGCAGAGCCAATAAAACTTCAAACCAACGAATAGAACATGTTCCTTGGGTTTAGCGAAGTAAAATGCTGTGATCAAAGCTGGCTTGATTTTTGTTTGATACTAGGCCATTCACCCCTAATCCTGTTTCAGGATGTTAGAAGGCTGCAAGGCCAATGAATACTGGTGGTCAGTTGCAGCAATTGACCGAGGGCAAGTGTCCCTTGCATTTCATGGATTTTTCAATCATTTTTATGTCCTTTGTAAGACCTGCAGACCGGGTTGTGTCAGTCACGGAATTTTTTAGGTCCATGCAGATTATTTGAGCAAGGATGAAGTCTTGACGAATGTTGATGGGTTCAGGTCTTCAGGAGTTCATCAAATGATTTCGGCCGAGCTTTGTACAGTAGCAAGTTGCTTGAAATTTCTCCATGCTGCGAAGGAGCTAAAATGGGTACACATTACGGGCCTTTTTCGCAACCGAGCAAAGCTTCGGTCAGTTGAATGATGGGTTTACGTCGTACGATGTATGGGTTGCGGGACGGAGTGACATCGACATACAGTGACATAGATGCGAGTATCAACACCGAAAGTAACGAAAGCTTTTACAGTCCACAAAATCAGCCAAAAGGGATTCAAACATCAGGGATCATCAGAGTTCAAAGTAGAGCACAGAGCGACATCTTGATGTCTGTTTCAGATCATTAAGCTTTTTTTGTTACACTTAGAGGGTTGAAACAAATCCAATTGAACACATTTTCTACAGTCCATCAGGTCGATCAACATGTCCAAAAATGATGTCCATTTATCTTCATGGATTGTTTCACAACAAAAAATCGTTTTCCAGATATATTTTTTTAAAATCCAACTTTAAAAAAACATGCAAATAATTACGGCCGGCCTTACCCTGCCGTTTCCTCAGGTGGTTTCATCATGCCTTTCCTCAACATTGTCCACGACCCAACGTCGCTGAAACAGCTGAAACCGAGTTTCAAGCAACTGCAGAGGTCTGGACCAGAGATCTTGGACACCGCCGTTTGTGAAGCAACAGTCTTTACTAATACAGGGAACCGGGACCCTCCCAATATTTCTATATTATTATGATTTATAATATATTTTTTGATATTTTATATAAATCTCAGAATTGTACATTGTACAGTGTTACTGAAATATCATTCTTCATGCAAACATCTCATCTTGAGCTCAACAAAAAAACATGTTGTGTCACGGTAGGGTTTGTAAATCTTTCAATCTTGGCTTTGGGGTGGTTGAAGTTGCTGGAATATATTCGACGTAAATTGTTCGGAGAGCCGTTGCCACGAAAGGCATCACAGCGGCTGTCCATTGAAGATTTCGGTCACTATATACAGTACATGCTTATTCATGTTATCCGGGACTCATTCAATTTTCGCCCTTAAATTGCAGAAAAAACGTGAAATTGTTTTTTTGGGGAAGCCTCTATTCTCCAACAGTTTCATGGTTGAACCGGCTCCGTTCCCCTGAAACAAGGATTTGTTGTTACAGCAAGAATTTCGCAAGACTAGTACTACTGTTGATGGTTCACAAATCCCAAACAACCACCTGGGATGGTGCTAAAACCCTGTAAATAATGGCACATGTACCAGATCAACTGGTGCAGGATTTCTGAAGCATCAACTGTAGTGTCTTGTTTTCACATGGTGACCATGTGTCTCGCGTCGCACAGAATTGAACCCATCTCCCAATCTCCCATCTACCAATAAGAAACAACTTTTCATGTGGAGTGTTTTGTCAGCATGTGTCCATCATGCTTTGGCTAATGGCGGCCCAATTTTATGAGCCAAAATATGTTTTGACTCAATTAGTTTCTTGATCCTAATCTGGAGCAGTTCTATTCCCATTTTCGTTTCAAATGGAACCGGTTCAAACTGGACGTGTGCAGTCTGTGCAGTGATGCAATATCGCACACCCTTTGATATTGCTCTTTCTACCGCTAATGTTTTTCTTAAACTTATTTGGGCAACCAAGATTCACACACACAACATTCATGTCATTCAACTTCAAACTTCCCAAGATGACCAGATTTTGGTTCCTTTAGTCTTTCGATTCCTTGAACAAAGCATAGAACCAACCAGCTCCGCCTTCCGGGCCAGGTGGGTTCATTATTTGAGTGGTAGACCAATTCGCTCCACTGCTGTCGCAGCTGAAGAATTGATAACTTTGGCAGCTCAAGTAACGGTTTTGTCTATACTACTGAAGGATGTCATATTTCAGACAGCAGCGCTGTTTTTGGCGGGGTGTTCAGCAGCTGGGCGGCCTGTGGATTGAGTTCCATATTGGACTGTCTTCAAAGAGGCAGGTTTTTCCAACATTTGGAATGCATTATTAATCTCTTGAGCTCCAAAATCCCAGGTAATAAAAGGAACAGTTGATGTTTGGTGCGTTAACAAAAGCTACAAGTTATAAACAAAAAGGTATTTGGTCTACATTCATATTGTTTCAGGATTAAATTATATATTGGATCGGATTTCATGATTCATAGATTTAATGTAGTGAAACTTGGAGCACAAGGGATGCTGGTGAAATTGAAAACTTGGAGCTGTGCAAAAATGGACGTTGTTCCACCGAGTACTCAAAGTCGCCAACAGAAAGGTGATCGGGGAAAGATTCCTTCTTTGGGTAAAAGACAGTGGACAGGAATCCCCAACATTATTGATAATATATCATACATCCTATTGAATTTTGATTGTATGATAATACATCCATTTGGTTTACAATAGAACACCCCACTAGATTTTGAAAGTAAGACATTCAGAACATGGTATCATATTAATTGTTTTTATTATCATTATTATATTTCTGATCTACATATCTATACACATTCCTTAAACCTTAGTGATTCCCTCCACACGCCAGTTTGGGTTTAGCACTGCCAGCTCCACGGAAACCTGGGAAGAAGGTGACTTGGCGGCCTGATGTGGTTCAGTTGGTTATAAGTGAAACAAGAGAAGTTGTTGGATTGACTGATATACTGCCGTAAAAACACTAGGTGTTTTGTTGATCTCAACTTGTGTTTTTTTGTTTGTTTGTTTTTTGATGTTTGTTTGTTAGTGTTTTTCCTGCTGTCTTTTTTTGTTATGGCAGTTTTGGGAAGTGGGTCGTTTAACCACCAACTTAAATAAGTAGTGTAGGTAGAGCGATATCCATGTCGACCTTCCAAAACAAATCGCTATCACCAAAGACTTACCTGAGAAGTGGAGTGACACATCCACGGTCTTCGGAACCCAAGGCCACTAATGGACTCTGACCTTAAATCCAGTCATCTCCACTGCAAGTGTTTAACCGTTTTCACTGGATCTTCACCCTGAGAATCTGGCAAAAGACAATTTCTACGCAAAAGTAAAGATGAGACAAAAATAGAAGAACAAGATGTCCCTTCACTTGCAAGATGGTGGTGGCTGGTGGCAATTTCTGGTTTGCACCTCCACTTGCGGAAATGATGGAAGTAAGGTACTGGTAAGTGGTTCAACCGCCAAGTAGCCTACGATTTTTGGTTCATAAACCTGGAGCAACATAGAGAATGGGATGATGGGATGGCAAGCTTGACAGCTGCTGTTGTTTCTTTCAGCTTCGTGCTGATTCGACTGCATTTTGGCGAGAGTCATTGAAACTTCAGACCAACAAAGATGTTTATTATTGTTTGTTTCATATAGTGGGCATCCCAAACAACTTATGAATTATGAAGTATCCCAAACAAATTCTGATATTTGAGTCATCCCAACTGCAGGGATGAATTCTCTGAAAATAACTTTCATGACTTCAAGCGGTCACCCAATGGATGGGTTGTTTTGATCCCTCCCCCATGACTCATGACGGGCAGGCAACCTTCACAAAGGCTTTATCCGGGCTGATGGTAGCAAAGAATATGAAGGCCGATCTTTGGTTGGGGAAGTGGATTTGGATATTTGTTTTTGGTTTCGGGGTGAACATCAATCCATTGGTTTTTGGGTCTGCTGAGGTTGGGGCCTTACCTTTGACGGGATTTGTAAGATATCTCCAAGTGCAGTTGGAGTAAGTTGGTAGGAGTTTCTCGTAAAGGCTTCCGCAAGCAGCATGAGCATCCAGAACGAGGCTGCAAACAAGACTTGGCAGCTCCCCCCGTTTTCTCCATGGCCATATATGGAACAACGGGTGATTAAAGCTTTCACAAGGGAAATGATTTCACTAAATGTGGTTGAAATTGATCCTGGTCAAAAGAACTCGAACATGTTGGATAGATTGGTTCATCTCAAAGTGAGTTTCAAATTCCAGGCAGGTACGAAGATTCAATACACAGAGCTTGGACATGTTTGGAGTCCCTTGATTTTCAAGAGATCTCCATATTCATGTTTGACTCATTCGCAGTGACTCACTTCGTCGCTCCAAAGTCTGCAAATTTGTGTCTGATTCCTTCAAAATAGATTCATCTTGAAGTGGTGAACCGTTTTTCTACCGGACGCTCATGTTATGCAAAACATGGATCTTATCGCCCATGATAATTCATCTTAAAGTTTCTATTTTGACAAAGAAAACATGTGCCCACTGAGTCAGTGGTGTTCCTATCCTTTTAGTATAGGAAATCAATGAAAAATCATGCCTCCCAATAAAGGTATGGCGGGTATGGTATACTTTGAAGGTTTGGTGTCTATCCATAGTTACTACCCTCTCTGAAACTAACATATCCCCTGAAGAGTCCATTTTGAAGATGATTTTCCTTTTCCCAAGGTGGGATACGTTAATTCCCTGGAGGGTAGATGTTATTTTTTAGCACCTTCCCATCCTTGGGCCTTTGCCTCAACCGGTCAAACCGGGCACCCTGAGGCCACTGGAGCTTTGGCGCAGGTGGGGAGTTTTTCTCACAGTGGAGAAGTTGGGTTGATTCAAAAAAAACTCCCCAAATCCTCGTGAATCATTGGATATTGATTCTGTTTGAGTGAAACCTTCCTTTTGCCACTAGTTGGTTGATTCAATTAGAGATTTTTTCGACATTATCCAAAATCAAGAAGAGGTATTCCAACTGGATTTTTTTTGTTCAACTGGAGGTTGCTGAAGTTTTCTGAATTTGATGCACAAGTTGATTGATTTTTAGATGGATGCACACTGTTTTTTTCCCAATTCGTTGACCTTGGATCCAAGGCCACGGCTGCCGAGTTGCTGCCTGAACGTGGCTTCTTGGGACGTGACTCGGCCATTCATGTAGACGGAATGGATTCCTGTACTTCTGAGCTATCTCCCTCGGGTGTAATTGTTATTTCATATTGTTTCCACACACCTTGATATTATGTGAAAACCGATGTACACGAACCAGCATGTATGCTTGCATGCAATCTCTAATCTTCTTGATAAAGTGGTAGGGATCTCGAGATTCAAAGCCACACATAAAGTTCTAACTTTAGACGCTTTTGTTTCAAGTCTGTGTGCATTGTTGTTTGGAATGGCAGTGTGATAAACCCTTTGTATACAGCGGCATTTCCCAGGGAACATTTTCATGTATACAGAAAGCTGCAGTAAAGAGGAGCATGGCCATGGCATTTGTTTCTCATATTGATGAATGATCACAAAAGTCAAACCTCTTGAGATCCATACGACATCAAACACTACCTACCTTTCAGAGATGGTTTTGTCACGGATATCGACATTGCTGAAATATTTTAATTGAGCCAAATCATATTTGTTGATACCCTGAGGTTGTGGTGAGTGGTGTGTGATTGGCATGGTGAATTGCCAGGGAAGTCCAAAGTCAGCCTGTCTTGTGGAACATCGAAATCTGGGTTGTTGGAAGGGCATTACCTTGCAAGGGTTCCACATGACACAGGTTTAGGTCCAAAAGTAGTACAGCCCCTATACCAATATGGAGTGCACAGGCTGTACCATCCACTTTCCCATGCCCGAAGGTGTAAGGTAAGCTGAAATTGCACATGTTTGGGCAGTAGGATTGGGGGTCCTTTCTTGATCGTCACCATTTCTCCAGTCTCAGGTTTCCGGGGTTCTCAATGCTTCATTTTCGGGGGGTTCCAACTTTCCAACCGTTACTGTGTGGAGATGTTATCAGGAATTTAATGTATGGCATAACCACATAATTGAAGGGTTTTACATATTTGAAAGCATGAAAGCACTGACCCACTTTGTTTGTCATTTCATGGAACAAGCGATTAGTATCCGTGAAAGTATTGCCCCATTTAATGATACAATCAAGAAGACAGGGCACTTTTGTCCATGATAAGGCTCCCACACCCTTCAAGTTAAACAACCATTTGTTATCATTTACAAATTGATCTCAACTTGATTTTCTATCAATGTGCTGAACAATGGCCATCTTCCCTCCACAAGTGGATGCCAGGGTGGCTGGCCCCTTAGCTGTGATGATTGCACACGAGATGCCGGATGCTCAAGGGGGGTGTTGGATGACTCTCAGGATCGAGGCTGGGAAAAAAATCATCAGAGATGCAGGTAGTCAATCCTTTTTTCAGGGGTATGCGGTATGCCCGGTATGATTTTTTTGTGAACTTGAGGAGATGTTTGTAACGGTTGATTTCATCATATGCACACACACACACCAAAACTAAGAACTCGCCTCTAGAAGGATGTCTCTCATCCCCCAAGAAAAACACATCTTCTAATTTTGATTTAGTTTAGCAGTGGTCAACTGTTAAGCTTTCGGCTCTGTAAAAAACCCTGGTGTTTTTTTCCATCCAAACCAAAACGGACCAACATGGACTGCCGACAATGCCGATGTTTTTTCCGCTGTTTCCAAGGCCGAAAGCTATTTTCCAAAGCTCAGCCTTCGTCCAGGGCGATGCGGTTGGGTCGACTCAACTGCGGGGGGAAGTTGAAGAGTTTGAAGGGTGGATTTTGACAGCGGTTTTTGGGGCTGTTGAGTTGAGCAGCTGTTTGTATACTAATCGATTACCGGCATTATTTTGTTGAAGTTAGATATCTTTCACTATGAAATCTTTGGCCACTGCTATTCTGAGAAGCTCACCACCGCTTAGGTTCCTTAGAGGCTCAATGTTGTCAAATCCTACAGCCCATCCATGCCCTATGGCACCGGACCACTTCAAGCTTCCCGCCTTTTCGGAATTTCCAAGCGGAAACACCTGACAATCTCCGTGCGTTTGAACTTGCTTCCGTTGAGGCTGAAGGTCTCACAGAAGCCTTCAGCAAGGTGAGTTTTTCTGTGGACCATGGGGGGAGTCGATCTTTGATGAGGAAAACCATGGGGCATCATATATACATACATATATATATATTGTGTATATATATATATATACAGTACAGAGATTTTAAAATTACTACAACTTGTGCGTATAATTATAGTATATAGTTACATGTATATACATGCATGCAAATAGTGTATATATACATGTAAGATCATGTACGCAGTAGCAGTGTATATATATATACTTATATATATATATATATGTGTGTGCAATCCTGGTTGAATATTAACATCAACATTGCCACAGCTTGGAAAACAGAAGTTGCACAGACCTTTCGTAGGAAATTCTGTGATTTCTTGCAGAAAATCTCAATCTCCCCAAGGGGGAAGCAGAAGAACATGGTTCCCTGATCCCCTTGCCATCCCTGAAAGGTTCATACCATGAGCGCACAAGATTTGGATGTGACACTGACAGGTTGGAGCTGGGAAAGTTTGGTGCGGTTGAAGATGGTTTAGCATTTGACTGGAGATGTACTGTATGTATTTACAAAGAATATATATTTATTTTACAGGTCTATACACGATATAAACACACATACATATATGTTTATTTATATTATGTACATACACCTATTACAATGTATATATATATATACATGTACACCTATTACGATTGCATGTACGATGCATGCATGTGCCCGCTGGATGATGATGATGATGATGATGATGATGATGATGATGATGACGATGATGATGATGATGATGATGATGATGATGATGATGATGATGATGAGCCGATGACGACGACGATGATGACGCCGATGACGACGATGATGACGATAATGATGACGATGATGATGAGGATGACGATGATGATGACGATGACGATGACGATGACGATGACGATGACGATGACGATGACGATGACGATGACGATGAGGATGATGATGATGATGATGATGATGATGATGATGATGATGATGATGATGATGATGATGATATACGTTGTACATAGGGTAGATCTGATGGTCACCTACTGGTACCTTGAGAATTGTGAGTGCCCTGTAGTTTTCCACAGAAAGCTCGGTCTGCTCTGTGCCGGGTTTTTTTGGTCTCCTGGGTCAGGCACAAGAATTAGTCCAACTTCAACTCTTGCTACCTCGCTTGAGCACTGTAGGGCTACATCGGTCTTGACCCATCCATGCTACGTTTTAGACAGCTTAGAGCCAATTTGATCCCACAATGCTATTACTATCTACGATTTTTTAAACTTATTCTTACAACCATCAGGAATCTGGTCCATTCCTTTACATCCACATTTTCTGTCGAATGAATGGTTGAAGTTTTGGAATTTCCAGTCTCAACACATGTTGTTTCATGTTGACTATCCATTGATGATGAAGGATCTTCATGTTCAATGTACGAAACTGACTACCACAGCTCTCAAACGTAGCAATTTTGCCAGGTGCTTCTGTCACCGTTTTATTGATGAACAGCGCGTTTGGGTGACTCAGGGCCTCAACCCTTGAGTTGTTCAAGGAGGATGGACCCCACTTAGCAAACAGGTTTTTTTGGATGGCAAGAGATGGTATAGTGAGGAGAAAAGATCAATGTGCTTGGGACTTGGAGATGATGTTCCATTTCCTCGGGTGCGCTGAATGATGAAATCACGTTCTAGGGGAAGGATGAGTAATAAACAACGAACCCTCAGCAAGTGATCAATCAAACCTGGATAACCACTTGGGATCACTTGAGTATTCAATGGTTTAGTGTATCATACCAGGTTGCATCATACTATTACAATCCAAGTGATTGACATTCATTGATTTTTCTTGAGATTGTTTCTGTACATATATATATATATACATGTTTGTTCTTTCCAGAACAATTTTCAGTGAAACCCAAACACTTTGAGATGGGAACCATGGGAACCTCAGAAGCCTCGAGAAACACGGACTCTTCCTGGATCTTTTTTGCCACTGCAGATGTGGATTCACCAAGTTAAAACATGCAAGTTACAGTCGCCCGAAATATTTGTTTTGCACCAGTTTTTTTTAAATGGACTTTGGCAAGGATTCTGAGTTTTGAATGCCAACTTCCAACAGCTGTGAGGGAGATTTGGATCGCTCATGTGGGAGATTGTCGTTGTGTCATGGGCGTGACTTGGCTGAGTCGTAACTTGGGGAATAAATGACCCTTTGGGTGTTGACGTTTTCTTGCATCACGGGTTTTTTGATAGAAATTCAGATGAAAAGCCATGCACATATTGTAGTGAAGCAAGTAAATCATTTTAACACGTTTGTGCTTTGGGAGTCTGTTGTTGTTGTTGTTGTTGTTGTTGTTGTTGTTGTTGTTGTTGTTGTTGTTTTGCAAAGCCCTCAACTTGAAGAATTTAACCTTCCTTTCATGGCGGGTCAGGCTCTTTGCCTAACATCCCAGCTTGGGATGTGTCAAAAAATCTCAAAAAGGTATACAGATGCATAGAGCAATACAGGTAATACAGCACCAATCAATTTTGAATCAACTTTTGGAATTTCACTACTATGATTTTTGAAAAGCACTTTTTTGAGAAAGCGATCCCGATGTTTGTGAAATGCCCAATTTGCAGCTGGCGAGTTGATATGATGTTTCCTTTCAATTTATGTGTATTTTTGAGGGTTTGTTTTAATCTATTCACAACTAAGACGATTGAATGAATCAGACATCTCCCCGTGTAGTCCGGGGCTGTATAGTGATTTGGAGCTAGTAAAATCATGAAGGCAATGAGGGACGAACAGGACCCCTCTGAGGCAACTGAGTCATTGTTTTTCTGCTGTGACCTCAAGGGGCGCAATATAACTGTAGATATCTGCAAACAGTAGGAAGTATCACTCACTTGTTTCAGATAGCTTCTTTCTAGCTTAAGGGCGTCCGGGATGGTTTTAGCAAGCTGTTCCCTGAAATGTATGCTATTGCGCGTTGAATGTTCTTATTATATTAATTTGACCTGCCTTGGTCTGGATCCCCTAAGAAAAGAAACAAAGGGCAGGAAGTGTTTGGACCTGTTTTCCTTTGTTCTTCTCTCAAGAGTCTAACAAAAGTATAGCAAAAGTAATACAACTAGACCTCAGTGAAAGTCTGATTAACATACTGAGCATCATGATAAGGATACCCAGATGGGCTATTTTATCTTATTTTCATATCATATGTTTGAAGAGATATGTGTGCGAAATATTGTCATATTCGTAAAGAGTTGACAACATGACCCAAATATGCCACTGAGGCACCAGATCAAAGCGGCAACACTCGGGACTTTCACATGTCGGCTGTCCCCCTTACAGAGGAGTCATTTTTGCAAACATGCCGTACTGTTGATGGAAGAAATCCTGCACCACTTGGGGTAGAAGCATTGTCAACGACCCAATTTTTCACTTCCTGAAGATGCACCTTTTGTTTGCGGGGCTACAGGGAAATGTCCCAAGAATTTCTCCAAGATTTCATTCGACGACCTTGCCAGAAAGGATGGGTTTCTTGCTGAATTGTATGTCATTTGTTAAACTCGAGATATGTCTTAGACTGCTTCAATTCAACGAGAGAAGTTGACTAATGATAGACGTGTCCGATTCTTGGTTCCATTTCGTACCTAAGGTTGAAGGAACCAATTCTGTGAGAACAAGTCTTCATCCTCTCAGCAACCTTTTGCCAGCACGGTGTCGATTTCGCTCAAGTATTTACAATAGATTCAATTGATTTTTATAGACTTTTTTTTGTGCATCCCATGCGTTATGGCACCCTCCCAGTTTGCCCTCGAAGCTCAACGTTGGCATCCCCCAAGATTGTTTGAATCTGGTGGACAAGGTAAAGCACTGGTCTGTCATTTGACATCTGTTCTTTCAAAGTACTCGCTGTCTTTTTTCTTGCCTGCCTCACCTTGTTGTTGCTGGTTCTGTATATCGTATTATCGCAAAACATGGCAAACTATCAGCCGACCTCACTATGTGATACCTCTGAATTATGAAATTAGTGGATGTGAATGTCTCAAAATCGGAGAACTTTCCAAACGGCTTGAAATGATACATCTTCGAAGGAGCTGTTTCGGAGATTAAAATCGGCCTCCGATTTTGAGACACTGCCATACTACGTTAGTGAACAAACGTCTGTACCAATTGATACTGGGGAATATAATGCACTTCCGAAATTTTAACATAGCCAGCTAAAAGTTACCTTCCCAAAAGGAAACTATATAGTTTTCCAACCATAAAGATGTCAGGGGCGAGCTGTTAAACTTCGGGGGTGAACCCATCCAAACTTCACCAATGTTTTTTGTCGCTGTGGGTGCCTCAGGACCATACCCTCTCTCAGCGAAAGGAGTTTGACCGAGTCAAGGTGAGATTCAAACCCATGGAGTGTTACCATCCAAAATTGTTCCAGATGGAAGGGATTCCAACAAAAGAAATGGATAGAAATGACATGTTCTGGCTAAGGTCTTTGCTGAGATTTTTGAAAGGAGATTCTATTGTCACAATTAGTAGTTTCCATACTTTTTTCTGATATTCCTGTGCGGGGGAGCTGTAAAATTATATGCATGTCATTGTTTGAAGAGATCCGTTTCAACAGGAATCCAATCCCAAAAAACTTTGGGACCGTTTGTAGTGATTGGTAAGTCCAGTTATTGGGGTCGCATCAGTGAATCAGTTGTGCTTTTGTACATTCTGAACAACATGTTCACTCTTAGGAAGCACATTGATAAAGGGACACCGCAAATTGGTGTCATAAATAGTCGAGTAGTGAATGAAAACGTGTCGTCAAGTATATGTACTTGATTGAACTCGGTGGCGGTTTCAAACATATTTCAACTCCCAGGCGGCTGGGGCAGATGTCCGTAAGCTGGTGCAACTGGCTCACTTGAGGGTTATGATTTGTGGCTGGAAGTACCACTTGAACTATATCATACCTCAATGCCAAAGAGTAAACACGACGCCAAGACTTTCAAGATTGTTGGATGAAGCGGATAGTCAAGTTTCATTTTGATCTTTTTGGGCTCACAATTCAATGAAATATTTTACCTGTTTCCTTTGAAAGGAGAACTGATTGTTGGGACGAAAAATTCTCGAAAGGTACTCATTACTCATTACGAGGCAAATTGGCCTTGCTTCGACAACAGAACCCATTGGTCAACCCCTGGTTGTTTCAAATATCAAACCTGAAAGATACCAAGATCTCATCAGAAACCTTTTTTCAAGGGCACGCTGCAGGCAGCAGGGAATTTCTACTTTTGAGTTCCCTTTTTATGTTGATCTATTTTGTATTTTATTTTACTGGAAATTCAATCCTCAAAGATGGACAGGAGAATGAATTTCAATCTGCTCTGAACGAAAGAAAAGAGTTGAGTAGCAAAATATGTCTGACAATCAAATTGAGCACTGAAAAAAGGGCCAAAAGCCCTGGTTGTTTACTGGTATTTTTCAGGGATGAACTCCTGCCCAGTTTTTTCGGCCGGGATTATTTCTTTAGCCAAGGATTGGATCCCCATTAACCCACCAGCAACTATCTTTTTCGTGGCTCAACTGTACCTAAACATGGCTGAACTGTTGCCATGGGTCGTTTTGTGGAGCATTTCAACATCCCACCTTGCCAGGTATGGGACAAGACATGTCGCATCTTTGCGGGTGAATCCAACTATCCTAGTCACCGGTCATGATGGTTAATGGTTGAAGGATTCAATTTTCTTGAAAGGTGATGGTGATGGGTGGTGGATGTTTTTTAGTTGCGTGCTTTTGACATGGATGCCGCGGGTGAAACAGTTGAAGAAGCTTGGTTTTTCATGATTGATGTCGACCCCTTTAGAGGCTTAACATGCTGTGATGGACATGATTGGATGTGAAGCTATGAAGTGACGAGTCCCGGTAGTTACAATTTCCTTGTAGCTTCCCTAAAAGCCTCGTTTGGCGTTTCTATTCCTCGTAAAATGAGTTGATAATGAGGTGTCATTCATTTTACAATAAGTATGTTTATTTTGCTATGGTATAGACTCTCCAATTACAGTTGTCGGTGTTTGGTTTCATTTTATCATGCCATGCCTTGAGGAACGCGGTATTCTTATCTAATCTTAGTCAAGGTTTGATCTATGATGTGTTACTCCCTTTTGCAAACAAGCTTTCCCCTTCGGAAGCTACCTCATCTTGGGAAACGCTTCCTAGCGACCTTCACCCAAAAAAAGAGTGGAACTGACCCAGATTTCAAACAATTTGTTGGTAAAAGCTAGAGAGATCTTCAGCAATTATTTTCTTAAAGAGGTAACATCAATTGTTGGATGACTATATTCTCAGATGGGTGTCTCAAAATCCAAAATGGCCTCCAAAAATTCCATGAGGTTCCTCAGAATATTTGGAAACTTTTTTCCATTTAGGTACCCCCCCCCGAAAATACAACTACTACGAATAGA
>DF241541.1:37783-54504 GCA_000507305.1 Breviolum minutum Mf 1.05b.01
CCAAAATGGGCCTACCAAAAAATTCCATGAGGTTCCTCAGTAATATTTAGGTAAACTTTTTCCATTACGGTAACCCCCCCGAAAACTAACATGGAACCTAGAAAATGATGGTGTTTAAGAGAAATCTCCTCTTCCAGGGCTTCATTTTCAGGTTCCATGTTAGTTTTCGGGGGGGTAAGGGTAATATTTGCCATAATTGGATATCCCTAATTGTTGTCGTCCAAGGCTTGGCGTTGACTCGCGGCATTGGTCACCGCTTGGGACATACGGCTTGGGACCCTCGGGGGTGGGCGATTGGACGAATCACGGTGTTCTGTGGAGGGCCTGAGGTTTTCATACGCAACATTTTGTGATTGTAATTTGATAGATGTAGATGTTTGATATTCAAACATGTAACATTGGGTAAAGATTGACTATTATCGCTATGTAGCTATCAGTAGATATACGTACTCAAATCATCTCAAATCCATGATTTTAAACCGTCAGTTGAAGAGTGAATGTTCGCCACTGCATTGTACGGCACATGAGTGGTATCGGCATGGATCAGAAATCTGCTTGAACTGTTAGGATTTTTTTAGGAAATAAAGCATTGAAACAAAAGACATCTCAAAAAGGAACTAGGTTGCAATTTACCATGGACATGGCATCTCAAGAGTACGTGTTGATTTTGGAAGTACACATGATCCGTTGCAGGTTCATCGCTGGGTGTTTAGACGTTTTCATTGCGAACCTTGCTGCTCCTACAATGTATGCACAAGCAATTATGGTCGAATTATGGTTTGACACTAGTGACATCTTCCTAAACACGGGCCGGATGATTGGATGATCTGATGCTTTGCACGCTGCTCCCGGCGCATGAAAGCTATTCTTTTGAAACCGTACTCTAATCCATCAGGAAATGTAGTGCATTCTATCGTTCTTCAGCAACGCTTTTTTCCATTGAAGTGTTTGACCAAGGAAACATAGGATATGGGAAGCGAAGTCATTCGACTTGGATATTGAAATCAGCTGACTCTTTGCCAGGAAAAAATACCGTGGGAATCGCAATGTAGCACCTAGATGCTGTAGCTACTTGATCACCCTAAAGCTTTCTGGAAAAAATGAAAAAGCAAACAGTGGCCCTCAGGTTTTTCGAAAACAGCTTTTGTTTTGAAACAAGCAAACCCCCCAAAAAAACATACCAACAACTGATAACAACTTTACTGTTTCAAACAGAGGGTTTTCAGCTTGATCCGAGGTTGGTGTCATTCACAAACCGAGCATTAGCAAGTTGATGCGCAAGGTTGGCCGGGTTGGACGGACAAACATTTGATTGAAGATTGTTGAAGATCTTTTTTATCATTTGGGATACCTTTGTTGGATTTTGTTGCAACTTCTTTGTGAGATGGTGGGTTTGTTTCAATTTGCGGATAATTCTGGATGCTAATTTTCAAGATGGTTTAAACCCGTTGCCTTCAATTACTGGGGGCCCCTAATCCGACATTAATATACAGCACCTTAAAGGTAGGGCTTGGAAATTTAGTAGCACTGTGCATGCAAGTTGGCGAACTGTTCATTTCAGGGAGTGGATTCCTATGACTAGGTAAACTCTGCTTGGCTGGCACCCAATATCTCACGATACATGTTTGTAGATGACTAGACGAGTTCCCTTTTTGAATTGAAAGGGACATTTTTCAGGTCCGGGCCAAGCCACTATAGTTCTCTGGAGTGTTTTGGAAGAGTGAAAGTTGCATGAGAAGCCTCCGTAGCTACAGAACGGAGGAAATGATTATTCGGAAATTCACATTTGGAGAATCTGGTAAGTTTGTGATGGGGGACATAGGCCTTGATGCAACGGAAATCTTTATATGATTGATTGGTTTGCCAACTAATTTCTGGAATTGCTGTGGTGAAATTCCAATGCTTATACACAACCAGGGAAACCACTCCTGATTGTAGTTCATAAGATGGTTGCGACCCCGTGACCCCCAGCTTTTGTGAATGTTCAGGGATGAAACCCATTTGATGAACATCTGTCGTAACATGCCAAACACGTAGAAAGCACAAACCATCACAAAGTGGAACAAACATCACAAGGAACTTGGTATCTCAATCATCTTCAACGATCACCAACTAAGAAACCTAAATTTCAGCCAGGTGTTTTACTCAATTGGGTAACTTTAAAGAGGATTTGCTGGATGCTGGTCCCAACGGTGTTTTTTTCGCATATCTTGTAGATCTCTTGTTTTTTGAGGGACCGCGTGAAAACTCAGGACCTTCCAGAGAAGAGCTTCTTGCTGTTAGGGTCGGCGGATTCGGTGGGTAGATTCGCTGGGATGCGAAGTCGTACTGGCATTTGATTTGTGGAGATTGAGAACTCGTTAAATGGGGGCCTGACTACCTTGTATAGCAATCTTGGCCAATCAGAGAAGATTGGATTTAACTCCTTCTTTTTATTTTTTGTTCAATCATATTGTTAATGACAATCAATCCCGTCTTGTTTACAATTGTGAAGCCATTACCCAAGCTTTAGATACCTTCAACGTACTCATATAGGCTTTTTACGCCTGGTGACGCTGCAGTGCAATTCTTGTGTCATGAAGTTCTTCAGGAGCTCCAAGTGATCAACACATCCGTTTGGTTTGCTTAGAAGAAAGATTTGATATGCACTTTCCATGGAAATCCCATTAGTATGGGATTCAACATTTGAAAAATCTTACATGAATTCCCAATGCACCATCCAAATGACCCAAGGTGTTTGTTCACCCAACATTTGACAGTTTAGGATCTGCCCCTTAAGAAGACCTCGATTTCAGTATGGATGAAATTGTATGATTTCATTCAAAGATTCTAGTTGGGAGACAGACATGACCCAAGAAAGTGGTTTCCTGAAATAGTTTGTTGCAATTAAACACCAGCAGCAGGCAATGAAGTGGTGTTTTTGTTTTTGTTACTTTGTTGACGTTTCTTTAAAATCATAGTATGATGGGCTCCAGTCCGCCAGGAGCGCCGGCCTTTGGGCAACCTTCTCAGAATCAGCTGCAGTGAGTTGGATCAGCAGGTGAGATGGGAGGACGCGAAAAACATGGGATGAATCAATTGGTGGATGAATCAATTGGATGCATCCCAAGCAAATCCCAAACATTTGAAGTTCATGCAATTTGGTTAAGAACACCAGAGATGAATCAAGTTGGATGATTTTGTTTTTTTGGAAGATATATTTCCTTTATCCATATATGATGAGATCCAGAGCTAAGCTTGATTGCTGGGAATGGAACATCAATATTCCAAATCTATCCGTAGGAACGGATGTTTCCGAAGGGATCCAAAGACTACCCTATCCAATGATATGTTTTCAGTGTGCTGGATGTTTCTGAAAGAATCCCATGTCCGTGTTTGGAACTGCGATTCCAACTGCCCGGTCACTGTTGTTGATGTAAAATGCCTTCCAACTTCCAGATCGAAATCCTTTGAGTTGAGATTCAATATATCCTTAGATGAGCTAGTGGGATTGACTTGATGAAACCTTGTTTTGTTCCCTTACCCTTTAACACACTGATTTAGACTTCTGTCACCGAAATCGAACCTGAACATGTCACCTTGCAAAAAGAGTACAAATTGTGAACCATCAGTTGTTGGGGTTTGAGCCATTGGTGTTGGGGTAAATGTTTTTCCCTCCAACAATCTAATATACCAATGCCAATAGAACATTTGCAATTTGTGTATGTATTTCTTTTTCAAAACAGGAACTTTCCTATGTCAATTTATTTGAATTCACGAGTGCCCAATACAACATAGGATCTATGTGCATTACCACATGTTCATAAAATTCCAGCTCAAATATACCATAATATAATCTCAATATAATTATACATCTAGATCTCCTTTCACCTGATATCACAGATCCATAAACTTCCCACCACTGATCGCTATGCTTGGATCCAATGGCTTTGCTCAAGGCCCTTCCAAGATCCCCAAGAAGCAGCAATGTCTTTGGGCACTGAAGCCCTGATGAGATGGCAGGACTGAATCTCAGGGTTGGATTCACTCACCACTTTGCCCAGCCCAGTGGCTAAACAGAGGTGTTTTCCAACAAAAATCACCAAACTTCCAGGCACTCAACAAGTGACAAAGGTTTAAAGTTTCATAACAATTATACTCGAATCCGATAAGATAGAAGATAACGAACCATTTTTTCAAATAGAAGTCGGGAGCTAGAGCATTTTCCAGACTCAGGTTCAAATAGAAGATATTGCTGTCGCAATAGTAGCTCCTAAAGGCCTTTTTGAGCTGTTTTTGACTGTAGAATCGTGCAATATCTTCTATCTGATTTCCAAAACCTGTTGGGTGATGAGAGTGCACAATTCATTGATATTTACATGCTTTTGCGCAGCTCAGCCAAATTTTCCGGCCAAACCGGAGTAACAGATCCTGAACCCACATTTGAAAATCTTGAGCTACCCCATGCAAGTTACAGTCAAAGGGGGGTCCTGAAAAAAAAAGTGAAAAACACCTGGTAAAAGTAGTAGTTTTTTTGGGGGCGGTCTGTCCCAGACTGTCTGCCTATCCAGAAAGTCAAATAGAAGATATTGTTCTCACCAACAGGAGGATCAAATAGAAGATAATGTTTTTTTTTTTTCCAAGGGGTCATTTCGAAGAAATTAATTATTTCACAATATCTTCTATTTGAAAGTTCGAAAAGCCTGTCGTTTTCACCACACCCCAGGCAACCATCGAATCGCTGGAACCCTCCCGTTTTAGGAGGGTCAGGCCTGCTCCAAGCAGGTAATCCCGAAGGGTAAAGTCAGATCAGAATAGGGTCATTCAGCGTAGAGGGACGTAAAGCGTTTTTTCCAGATCTTGATCATATATAGCTGCCTTTCAAGATATGTATTATATATATTTATATTTACAACCTATGCACCCTTTCATGATCTGGGTGGCACTTGCAGTCTATAAAACACATGCGGCCTGTTCATCGCAAAGAAGTTCGGTGTATTCTAACAAAGGAATGTCCTGGACAAGGGTTTCATGAGCCTTCTCTTCACCAATCTCAATAGCATAACTCCGCCATAGCGCAATAAGAACTTGCAAAAGAGCTTTACGCTCAGAACGGAGCCCAGGATGGAATGAACGACCTACAGTGGGTTTGCCTGGATACAAACCTAACCACTGTCCATGTCTGTTGTAGCACAGGCCACATTTCACCACACCGAACATCCTGGGAGTGGACGATAGCCCCTGATCATGTAGCTCTTTCCATGCCTCTGACTCTAAGTAGCGAATCGTCTTTCCTGCCCGGGGCAAGCAAGGGGGATGAGATTCCGAAATCCAATCAAATAGAAGATAATGGGAGCCATTCAAATAGAAGATAATGGATGTCATTAGGATTCCTTGGTGAGACATGGATTTATACACTGTAAATGTCAAGGATTGTTTGTATGCGTCTGGCAAACCCACCGAAACCTCTCCTTCTTCTGGATGGGCATCCTTTTCTGAGACCAACTCAATCTCGGGACATGCCGCAATCAGGTTCCCACTTTCATCAATGGCAACTTCGATTTCCACCTCGTTCTTGTCAGTCTCTTCTGGCAAAACGAGGCCTAAACAAAACACATCCTCTGCATCCGGATCATCGTCAGGCTGACAAAGATCAGGAAAGGCTTCAAGCATCATACCTTCCAGCTCAGTCTCGACATCAGTCCGCGCAAGAACCAGCATGCCATTTGCAGCCAGATCCTCTTCTTGGTCAGCTTCGGGATTGCCGGTGCCTGCAGTTTCTTCTACCTCTTCTGCTTCCTCATCACTGGCATAATGGTTCAGAATTTCAATTCCTCCCACAGTATCCAAAAAGAGTTTGTCAACCTGAAGCTGAATGCTGTCCATTTTGGTCTCTGCCTGAATGACCCGCAATGAAGCCCACTCAAGGGAGCCAATCTTGATTTGCTTTTCCTTGAAGTCAAACAGTACCAGCGTCGCACGTGAGCCAGTCTGGCGAAGCCAAACGGGATGACAAACCCATGTTTCTTACATTGATCTATGTATACGCAGGAATTCCGGAATGTCGAGAAAATCTTTCAAACTTACCCCAAGTGTTTCTCCAATTGATTATCTTCTATTTGAAAAGGCGGTTGGGCAATTTTGAAACGTCCCATACTCAATATCTTCTATTTGAAAAGCATCATATATACATTCTGCTAGAGCAGCTTGCGACTTCCAAATATCTATGTCAAAATGTTGAAATTCAAAATTTACGCATGTTTCTTTTTCATGTAAATGTAAACCAATATCTTCTATTTGAAAGTGACATCTCGTTGTATGATGGCAACAGAAAATTGCGTTGATATATTTTCGAATGGTGTCTGCCCTCTCCTTCAACTTCATCTTTCCTTCCTCACGGAACAAATGATCCTTGATGTACCTGGAGTTCGCAGGCTCCCCAGTTGAATGCATCAAGACCAAAGGACGAATACAGTTGCCCTTCACAGATAGCAGCTTCGTTTCTTTGATCCGCCCCTTTTCGAAGAGCTTGGATGCCTCAAAAATCTCTAGCTGATATTGTGCAAAGGTCTTGTCAGCATATTGGTTCATGAGCATGGGGAGGCTCAACCATTCCTCGGAAGCATTTGGGTCTTGCATCTGCCAAATGTGGATCCGGCGCCCTGGAGAAGCTTCAGCCACAGATTCCGCAATGGTGGGCCTAGGTATTGCATAGATTTGAATAGCAATGTGGCAATGACAAGATATCATGGATGCTTTCTTATCACCCAACACCTTTGGAAATCAAATAGAAGAAATTCAAACAGAGCTTAAATACGGTAAAACACTGCCGACACTGCCATCAGAAAATGACTATGCAACACAATATAGATGATATCTTCTATTTGGAATGGACTGTTGTAGCCCTTCACTTTTGGTTGAAATGTGTGAAAACGCCCTATATATATATATTTTTTTTGTTGCCATGGAAGAGCCGTCCACCCAAACAATGAAATGTGCACTCTGGTTTGGAAATCAAACAACGAAAGAACTTACAATGAGAACTGTAAACAGAGCCCTTGAACAGTTCCTCTTTGCAACAGAATATCTTCTATTTGAATTGGACCCTGGTCCCATGCAGCTCCAAACTTCAAATTGAAACAAAACGAAAGATGTATATAATTTGCGCACACTAGAAATATAGGTATTTACATCTTGCTGTATATATACGTAAAAAAAATTAATATATATATATAATATGGACCCACTGTATTTTATTATATATATATATATCTGTATTTATAACTCGTAGTTGCTCCCTTGCTTTCCCTCCGAAACAAACAGTCTGAATTGTTGATGGAGTATCGGAACCAACGTCGGAATGTCTGGCACCAACTCCCGAAACGCACTGCTTTGCGATGTCAAGTCATCTGCAGACAGGTCTGGATGAAGAGCTTGCATTTCTTCCCGTGTGACCAACCCTCTGGATGTCCATGACCACCTGAGTAAGGATCCGTAGTGCTTCATCTCTTGCCAAGCAAACATAAGTGCATGCACATTGTCCTGTAGCGACAACTCAAGGTGCTTCTGGCCGTTCAATCCAAGGGTGATTGGCTTTGCAGCCTGCACCAAGCCGTTTTGATGGTATCCTGCCGATGAGCGCCGATAAAGGGTCGACACGAGATTGAACAAGGTTTTGCAAATCTTCCCAATCTATATATCTTCTATTTGAAATTATGTTAGGGCCAATCCAAACTCATTTTTTTTAGCCAAGACTTCATCTGCACCAAACATGATTTACTGTACATGATATGTATGTACCATGATAATCCCCAAGCTTGAAACGCAGGGCCGTAATTGACTGCATATCCAAAAAAAACTATATCTTCTATTTGAAATGGCCCTGAGCTGCCGACTCTTAAAGCTGTGTATACATACACACGTACTATATACTACAATACACTCAGCGGTGAAACAGTGAAACCTGACAAGTTCCATAAACACACCGAAGCCAACTGGTGGATCTGAAAGCTTTATATAAAAGTCAAAAGAACTGTCCATATGTAAATATACAAATAAAATATATACTATAAATAAAAAAGGCTCTGACCTGCTGCCCCCGCCCATCGCCCGAATGATCCCACCTAGTTTCCCATCAATGTAATTGTTTGCCAGTTTGCGGAAGAGAAAATGCCAGGCGTCGCAAGGTTGTCCGCAAGCGGACCATCCCCCGGGGGGGCGCAAAGGAAGAATGAGATTATTCTCTTGTGCGAAGAGGTCACGCCTCGAGTCTTCACCTTTTGCGACGGCGAAATTTCCCGTGAACCCGTCTGCAATCAAAAGGCCCGGCGTCTGCAACGAGTAGCCAAGGGATGCACGACGATGTTCAAAAGCCTGCTCACTCTAGATTGCAAAGGCTGTGGGTACATTTGAGGATGTAACATCACAACATTTCAAATAGAAGATAAATCTGTTGTGACATTCCAGGGAATCAAAACAAGAACTAAAAACTCAAAACACTGGTTTCTAGGAAAAACACATCTTCTTTTTGAGAGTATACTATATATGTGGTGTGTCACATGAACTACAACCAATATCTTCTATTTGAAAATGTGACAGAGCTTGCAAACATCAAATCAGCAAAGTAGCAGGTGCAATGAGTTCCTGCAAATACAGCATTGTTGTATCTGCGTTCATAAAATGACTCTCGGTCCCAGACTCGAACACGAAGACATGTGGCCGCCACATTGCATTGAGCTCTCGGATCCATGCCACTGGCAAAGCACCAGAAGCAACACAGACCCCCAAAGGACCAATTTCTCCATTTCCCCAAGTCGACGTCACTGCAGTCAATGGGGTCCTGCCACCGACGACGAATTCTGAGCGTGGCACAGTTTTCCTCAACTTTGACTTTTCGGTCAGGCCCATCCGAGCTTGCATTGATTGCTTTGCAATTGCTGCAACTGTTTGCAACCGTTTGCCAACAATGTCCCCTGGCCTAATCTCGGCAGAGACATCTTGCTTCCGTCTGTTTTCCCGATTCCTTTTGTGCAGGACAGTACGGGGAGCTTCAAATGAGCTGCGCCAAACCTGATCAAAGTTTAACGTCAATGCCCAGGGCACGCCATTGATTTCCCGTTGAGCGCGATGGGATGCTCGCATGTCTTGCATTTCTTGGGAGTCGTCTGCCAAGTAAGAGCCTTTGGTGTTGGAACATTGAAAGCTCCACTGCCACTTGTGGAGGAAACGATGAACCCATTTCGTGTCAATTGCTTTGCTGCGCATTTCCTGCTCTTCCAACTCATGTTCCTGAAGAGACGTCCGGATTTGCACGTGCTTGAATCTAAAAATATGAATACATGAAAATGCAAAATTGTCAAAGTGCACACCCTACAGTATAGAATATCTTCTATTTGAAAAGCCACTCATGACCTATATATGTTTTTCAATCTTGCCTTGCAGAGCTGCTCGCAGCAGGATTTCCACGTTTCAAGGACCTGCTGCGCTGTTTTGACCAATGTGGGCATCTTCAAGTTGCCAACAGATTGAAGGTTCCTTCCATGGCCTGAAAGCATCCTTTCAAGGATATCATTGAAAGTCATTTCGACTTCCATTGGCACTTGCTTGGAGTGTCCCTTGCGAAATCTTTCTGGAAGCCCCAAGGCCCTCCGAAGCCAATCTGGAAGTTGTTTCATGGAAGTTTTATCCTTTGTAGACAGCATCCCCCACGGAATTTGATCATGTTTTTCCTGCTCATAGGTCCTGAGTGATTGTCAATCAAAATGGCTTTTCAAATAGAAGATATTCAGCCTTGAGTCCCAATGGAGATATTTAACCATTTTTCAAATAGAAGATACTTTGTTGGGTTTACGGCGTAGATATATGTGCATATCTACGTGGTTTCCTGAATAGAACTCAGCCTAACCTGCACGATTTCAGGTAAAAGATCCTGGGGGATGAAAACAAAAAAAGGCAAGTCATGTTTCATTTCAAAAAGACTAGGCACTTCCACCACTTCGACAGTAGTCCCGTTTTCCACCGATCTGCCTCAGGAGACCAAAAATACTTGCGGAAATTGAGCATCACTTCCTTCTCCACATTCTGTACCCTGTCCTCTGCCTTCAATTTCTTTGCAAATTCCACGACAAGGCATTTTGAATATAAAGGAATGGTGCAGCACTTGTTGCGAGAATTAGTCTGTTGTTCCAAATCATCAAAAGGATCTCTGGAATCTGGAGGCCCCTCGGTCTCAACAGCATCGCCGTCCTCATCTGGGTCACGATTTCTCTTCCTTCTAGTCTTATTGGACTTTGGAGCCTTGGTGGCCTTCTCATCGGACTTTGGAGCCTTGTTGGATGAACCAAAGGGTCGACCACGCTTCTTTGTGGGATTCCCAGCTGCCCACAGATCCTTCTCAATCTGGCGGTAGGTCTCTTCCGCCTCCCTGACTTTCCGTGCCAAGCTTGGAACATCAAAGGTGTCCATGTCGTCCATTTCGTCAAGATCCAAAGCAGTAGTAAGTTTGGGGTTGACATCCTCCAGAACCCTCACTTTAGCACGCAATGCTTTGGAAGCTTCGACGGGATTGCTCAGACACTCTTCAAATGATTCAACCAAAAAATTCTTGATGGTAGCTAGATCTTTCAGAACGTTGCTCACCTCCTCAAGTGGATTGCTCTGTTGGATATTGCATCCATGGGTTGACGACTCATCATCTTCCTTCACCTCACCCCCATCATCTGCTGGGAGCTCCTTCTCCGGCTCTGGCTTGGGCAGCTTTTGCCTCGCTAGAGATTCCAATGTTGCCTCCAACCTTGCTTGCAAAGCAGCAAACAAATATAGCGAACCGAATCATCTATCTCCATGTAATTATGTCTACGATGTATACATTAAACGTACTTAGCCAACAACATTCCACCAATATCTTCTATTTGAAATCTGGTTTCGGTTTTGTTTTTTCCCTAGCCAATAACATTCCACCAATATCTTCTATTTGAAATCTGGTTTCGGTTTTCTTTTTCCCTGTGTATCCTCTCACCAGCGGGCATCCAATAACTTATATTCAATATAGCCAAGAATTTGAATCAGCAGGACTTGAGCCCCAGTTCAGAAATTGCAACCAAGGAGCTCAATTATTTGGTTGTCATCATGAATTGTGAGTCGACTCCGCCGGCCCTGATAGTGCACGTAGAAATCCAAGTCCACCACGGCCTCTTCGTTGCTGATCGGATGCTCGTGAAAGGCCTGAGCGCCGGTGGCGGAAGGGTATTTTCAGTATTTTCTCTTTTCCTATGAAAAAAAAACATACATTATCTTCTATTTGAAACCATGCGGGGCACAATGACTTACACGGAAAGATTTAAGCGTTTCTAGTCTTGCTGCATGTAGACTGCGATTAGTTACGCAGTGCCCAGTCCTTGTCCAATATCTTCTATTTGAAAAACTCGGTGGTGCAAAAACCTAAAAGAGAAACATTACTCCTCATCCAGCTATAGGAACCTGAGGATTGTCTTCACATTCCTCAATACATTTCATGCCAGCTGGGCTTAGCCGTAAACATCGTGCTTGCTTCTTTTCGTCAATTACCAGCCCATATGCAAGTGGAACATCCTTTTGTAGTTTCCACATCATGTGTTGGTCCACAGAGGAGAAGAAAGCGGAAAACGTAGGATGAGAGTGTATCCAACCTACCAACTGGCAACCTGTCTCCTCGCAGTATTTCACCAATGCTTGGGATGAGGTGCCATCATCCACCTCAATGACATCTGAAAGGCTACCAGTTTGCTTGGGGAAAAACAATCCGTCTGCGTAAGAAATTTCCTTCTTACTTTCTTTGTCCACCTCAATTCTCCCTGTGATCCACGCCATAAACTCCCGTGGGCTGTGCGGCCAAGCATGTTCAATGAATCGCTTCAGCAAATTGCTTGGAATCTGTATTGGTTGTTTCTTTAGCGATTTCTCTTCTTGTGGGTCTCGAACACGTCTAGATTCAGAGGGTTTGAACATTTGATCCAGGCCTTCCTTTTCCAACGTCTTCTCCTTCCCAACCAGCCGCGGCTTTGCAGACAAAGCTTTCAATCGACCAAGAGCTTCTGTACTTTTTTTCATCTGTCGCAAGTTCTCGGGGACCTCATGGGGCTGCACCTGCTCAAAATGAATGGCTAGTATTGATTTGCAAGAAGGACCAAACAAGTCTTCAAATGCTTTCCCACTTGGTGCACCCAATGCTTGAGCAGCGGGGACGTCCACTTCTCGTATCTCAATGATCCTCTTGGGTGGCAATCTATCTGTGGCAGAACGTCCTAGGCGAATGATCAGATTGCACATGATCAGATACACACGTACACACCACCCAGAGTCATTTTAAAAAGAAGATGTGTATAATTACTTATTAAAGAATGTATATAATATCTTCTATTTGAAAAGGTGAAAGGATTTTGGAAAAACACACCCCTGTGCTATTCATGGAAAAAGGATGTGAATTTGTAAAATGTTTCAATGATTTTCAATGGTGCTTTGTTCCTCTGCTGAGGCTCCGTTTGAAAACACTGCAAAAACGGCGCCCTCTGTTCTGGTTTTCCAATACTGGCTCGCGGCTCTGAACTCCCACGTTTTCTGGCCACTGCAAATCTGAGCGTAGTAGATAGCTGTGAGGATGAAATATACCTTCTTCTCTACCGGCTCCATTTTGCCTTTCTTTTTGGGTGGTTCCTCCTGAGAGCTGAATGATCAACTCTTGGATCATGAAACGGTTGGAAAACAATTTCCTGCGTATTGATATATATATATATATGTTTTTTTTGAAATAAAATATATATATATATTTATAGGGTTTAGAAGAATTGAATCATTGACCCGGCAGACACAGCCAGGTTCCATCCAGCCTCATTCCCATCAGTCAATTCATGCTTCTTTCCCTTTAACGGTTTGTCCTGGTGCGACGGGCATATCAACACACATTTAGACCTTCTCCCTACCCGCTATAGTGACCAAATTGTCAAAATTAAATAGAAGGCACAAAAAAACAAAGATTTCCCGGCGGCAAGCCCCGAAGACGGGCATGGAATGGGAATACTGGTGTTTTTGAATGAATGTTCCAGTCCCTACATCAATCCTGAAATACCCAAAGGACATAACAATCTGCAAGCGCAGGAATCCTTTTTCAAATAGAAGATACTCAAAAAAACTGTTCTTTAGGTGCATCTACACAAGACAAGAAGAAAAGAACGGCAATCCCTGAAGATTCCATGACAACCTTCCCCTCCACCTTCTCGGCATCAACCGCTTTCTTGGATTTCGGCTCCTGACCAAAAAAGGTCTGAAAGCCGATAAAGGGGATAAAAAATCTGGAAATGACGAAAGAAACTTTCAAATAGAAGATATTCCCAGAGGTTTTTTTTTCAAGTTGGGGGGGAATGATCAGCTGGACAAAAAGAACAATGGAGAATGACAGTCGCCGAAGATTATCTGACAACATTCTGACAACCTTTCCCCCCACCTTCTCGGCATCAACCGCTTTCTTGGATTTGGACTCCTGGCCAAACAGGGGCCGACGCCGCATACAGTGAATAAAAACCTGGAAATGCGGAAACTGATTTTCAAATAGAAGATATTCAAGGATTAGATTAGCTTTTTGCTCCATGTTCTTTCTGCCTCTGTAGCAACCCTTTTCAAAATTTCCAGAAACAAAAAAAACTTCACCATGATCAGGAGCCGAAATCCAAGAAAGGGGATGTTGCTGAGAAGGTGCTTCTCAGAGAAGCACCTTCTCAGCAACATCCCCAGTCTTGGATTTCGGCTCCTGACCAAAAAAAGGTCCGAAAGCCGATAAAGGGGATAAAAAATCCGGAAATGCTGAAAGTGACTTTCAAATAGAAGATATTCCAGATGCCGCTGCAATGCTTTTTTGCTGCAAGATTGCCATTCCAGTGAAGCTGGGAAATTTCTGCACCAACTGGGAAGTAGTTTGCGTGTTTCAAACAACCTAAACAACGTTCTCTGCAATGTGGCGCCTCTTCAGCGCAGCTGTCAAAATCTGCATGCGACTGAGGTATCCATGGGGTCGTCTTCAGTCTCCGTTGTAGTAGGTGAAGGACTGTGTATCACCAAGATGTCTTCATCATCACTGTCAGGAGGTATCGCCAAGGGAAATCCCTCGACCACCAAGAAGTCGCCCAAGACTGATGAGAAAGATGGCGCACCATCTACCATTCTGCCATTGTGAAAGATGGCGCACCTGTGGCTGGAAGTACAGGCCCTCAAAAGTCCAAGTCGCTGAAGAAAGAGCGGAACAGTTACCACCCTTGGAATCCAATAGCTGAGGGCCGTCACGCTCTTCGCCCGATCAGCTGTCCACCATCGCACCTCCACAAGCACTGCCGCCATAGATTGCCGTAGAGGAACTTCAGAGCGATGATGAAGTACAACATGTAGATTCCGACGAGGAAGAACTTCACTAGCATGCACTGACGAGTGCACTGCTCCAGCTTGCCACTCAAAGAAATATGAGGGTCTCCAAGTGCGGTGAATAAACTGACAAACTGTCTGCACCGTGGTTTGCGGAGTCAGGCGTAGTGAGGTCTGATCTGGACTCAAAGGATTCGATCCACCATGAGGAGTATAAAACTCCCATCTTTCCACATACACCCCAAGGTACAGTGGCAGACCTTGAAGGCGGTTCACACGGCCCCAATCCTCATGGTATATCACCAGGGGATTCGTGGTATCCATACCAATCAATGCCAGATTTCTTGCATTGATGGCTGCGATCGTCTCCTCAGAAATGGAAGAATCACCAAGCCCCAGAAGCAAGCTCATCCACCGCAGCCACCAGCGAGCGCAGCCAAGGAAATTGGCCATGGAACTAAATCGAAACAAAAAAGGGAAATCACCATCACAAAGAGCAACTTCGATCCCTAAAATGTGGCAGAGTGGAAGATTTCCAAACCCAAAATCAATGGAGAGGGTCTTCGCAATGGCACTTGGAAAGCTGTCTTCGCAGTATTTATAATATACATAATATTGACAGTATATAATATATATTGATAATATTTACAGTATATATGCTCTACAGACCAGGAAACCTAGTGGCTCTTAAACAGACCTGGAAAGGAAACCTAGTGGTCCTCAGTGTCCCTTTATAAAGGATTTCTGTAGAACCAATCCATGGCTGACACCCAACAAACGGGCAACAAAACTTGGAAATGCTAAAAGTGATTTTCAAATAGAAGATATTCCCAAATGATTTCTTTGTTCTACGTTCTGTCTCTGACCTCTGTGGCAACATTTTTCGATAGTCCCAGAATCAAAGCCCGCTCACCTTCCCGGCATGACCAGCTTCTTTGGATTTGGACTCCTTGCCGTCCTGGCCAAAAAAGGATCGAAACCCGACAAAGGGTAAACGAAATCATAGAAATCTGGAAATGTTGAAAGTTGCTTTCAAATAGAAGATATTCCCAGATGTTTTTTTTTGGGGGTGGGGGATCATCTGAACAGTTAAAAAAAGAAGACTGACCATCACAGGAGATTATCTGACAACATTATCGGCATGACCATGTCTATTGGGTTTCGACTCCAAACCATTGCTGACACCCGACAAACGGGCAAAAAAACTTGGAAATGCTAAAAGTGATTTTCAAATAGAAGATATTCCCAAATGATTTCTTTGTTCTACGTTCTGTCTCTGACCTCTGTGGCAACATTTTTCGATACCCCCAGAATCAAAGCCCGCTCACCTTCCCGGCATGACCAGCTTCCGTGGATTTGGACTCCTTGCCGTCCAGGCCAAAAAAGGATCGAAACCCAACAAAGGTGGAAAAACCAGGTGAAAAATCAGGTGGAAAAACCAGGTGGAAAAAACCAGGTGAAAAAACCAGGTGAAAAAACCAGGTGAAAAATCAGGTGGAAAAACCAGGTGGAAAAAACCAGGTGAAAAACCAGGTGTTGAACATTTTTTCAGAGGTNCCTTGACTTCCTAACCCAGAGGTCAGAACTTTACAAAATCACAGAAAAACCTTGACTTCCAACCCAGAGGTCAGAACTTTACAAAATCACAGAAAAACCTTGACTTCCAACCCACTTCAAAACAGGAAATATAAGGGTCTTCAGTTTAAACCCAGGGAAATCGAACTGGAAACATACCCAAAACAATTCACAAAACAATTCACAAAACAAAATTCCAAGAAATAAAACACTGAACAAATTATACAGAAACTAAATTAGAAATATATATATATACAAAAAATATATATATATATATATAACATCTCGTCATCTCTTTCGGTCCACGGCTCGAGTGAGGCCTTCTACGGGAAACCTAAAAAACCCTTTAGGCGGAGAAGTTGCCCTTTAGGGAACCCTTTACGCGATTCAAAAAAATCCTACCCACCTCATCGGCAGCACCACCTTTCTTGGCTTTGGACCCCTGGCCAAAAAAGGATCGAAACCCGACAAAGGGTAAACGAAATCATAGAAATCTGGAAATGTTGAAAGTGGTTTTCAGATAGAAGATATTCCCAGATGTTTTTTTTGGGGTGGGGGATCATCTGAACAGTTAAAAAAAGAAGACTGACCATCACAGGAGATTATCTGACAACATTATCGGCATGACCATGTCTATTGGGTTTCGACTCCAAACCATTGCTGACACCCGACAAACGGGCAAAAAAACTTGGAAATGCTAAAAGTGATTTTCAAATAGAAGATATTCCCAAATGATTTCTTTGTTCTACGTTCTGTCTCTGACCTCTGTGGCAACATTTTTC
>DF241541.1:55711-75645 GCA_000507305.1 Breviolum minutum Mf 1.05b.01
TGGAAATGCTAAAAGTGATTTTCAAATAGAAGATATTCCCAAATGATTTCTTTGTTCTACGTTCTGTCTCTGACCTCTGTGGCAACATTTTTCCATTCCCAGGTGTTTTTTTTGGTGCACCCAAATTTCAAAAAATGATTGTATAGGCCTCGAGACATCTATTTAAAGACCTGGTGGGGCAGGAAGCCTGCCCACGTTCTTTCTGCCTCTGTGGCAACTGAACTTTTTTCAATACTCCCAGAATACTTCCCAGATGATTTTTTTGGGTGGGGATCATCTGAACTGCAAAAATACGATAGAGAATGACAGTCAACAAAGATTACATATCTGACAACCATCCACACCTTCTTGGCATCACCATTTTTCTTGGCTTTCGACTCCTGGGCAAACCATGGCTGACACCCGATAAAAAGGAAAACGTCTGAAAATGGTGAAATTGATTTTCAAATAGAAGATATTCCAAATTGATTTTTTTTGGGGCGCATCCAAAGTTCCAGAAGAAAAGGACCATAGCAAAATCGAATTTCAGATTGTGGTCAGGTTGTGGTTGTTGTTGTTCTTGTTGTTGGCCAATGTGAATCTCACCACAGCTTTCTTGCCCTTGACCCGTTGAAAGCAGCAAATTATATAGCATCGCAACCATTTCCAGTTGAACAAGTTTAAGAAACCTCGGGGTCTGCTTTGTGGAGAGACTTTCCAATGAAATATGAAGAATATGAAGACTTGTACTCAAATGACAATGAATCTGAAAGAACAAACCGCAGAAAACCGCAAAATCCCCCCCACCTTCTCAGCAACATGGTTGTTCTTTGGTTTCGGCCCCTGGCCAGACAGGGTTTGACAGCTGAAACAGGTGTAAAACGGAAAGTGCCCACTTTGATTTTCAAATAGAAGATATACTGAAATCATTTTTTGGGTGACACCCCTGGAACACCGTTTTCATCTAATCTTAGTCTGAACATCCTTTGAACCTGTATATATAGATGATGGTGCAAAAGATGCGAAAATGTAAATGTTGGACTGAGTTCGGCGTGTCTTTGGTGCAGCTGTTTCAGGCACCTCCATCTCTGCAGGTTCCTGTTCGGTGAAGAATGGTTGCTTTGATTGTTTGAGGTATATATTATATTAATTGAAGTTCCCAGTGTGATTTTCAAATAGAAGATATATACTATGAAACATATTTTGGAAACAATCCTGGAAACTCTTTGTCCAAAGTAATCTGAACAATCTGCTCATCTTTGAAAAAGTTGGGAAACCATATGAAAACTCGGGTCTATCAACTGCTGCAAAAAGACGTCCCCCGGTCCACCCACCTCCTCAACAAGATCGCTTTTCATCGGTTTCAGCGCCTGCCAGACAGGGTTGGACAGCTGAAAAAGGTGTAAAGCGGAAAGTGCCCACTTTGATTTTCAAATAGAAGATATTTTAAAAAAATTGGGTGATACCCCTGGAACACCGTTTTTATCAAGTTTGACCAACCTGGCAAACAATATGTTGTTTTTGAAGCCGCAAGGCCGCAAGTCAGGCTTTGCATCAAGAAAAGGGGCAGCCCGAGCAACCCACGATGGCTTAGCAATCGCGAGGTTCTGAACTGAAAAAAAACCTGAAAGGCTGACGTCAGTCAGTCAATCCACCAGGGCCTCTTGCCAGGACGAATTCGCACTGCCTTTCCTGACGTTCTATCCGAGTTCCGTCGGATGCGCTTGGCAGTGCGCTTGGCCTTCCTGAGTGCCTCCTGATCGAAAAGGCTTATGTTCACCATCACGCGGTGTCCACTTTTCTCGCCATACTCCTTCAACGCCAAAAGTCTACGATTGTCAATGCACTTCACGATAGGTACATGGGTGACTTCCTCTGTAGTCTGGTACGCGGTCAAGTGCAGAAAGGGCGCAGATAGGTCCACCGTCCCATCCATGAGTGCATCTACTAACTCCGATATTGGCCTTCCGCATTGAAAGGTTTCCTTGCAAGTCAACTGGCTGTAGCGTAAGTCTCGGGCGTCCATCATGATGTGCTGACTCAGAATCTGGTCATCCTGGTCCTCCTCTCGTTTTTTCCTGGCCCGCCAACGCCATCTCCGCCGTTTGCCACGTCTGCTTCGTGACCGTGATCTGTAAACTGGTCTCTCACAGCGTGCCCGACCGAGATGGCGGTCCAAGATCTCCATGGTATTCTGGATGACCTGTTCATGAGGTTCATCAGTTTCATGGTCAACTTCATCTTGTTGCTCCTCCGACTCCAACTCTGCTTTGGCTTTTGCTTCACGGCACGAAGATTCAGAGCATGCCAACTCTGAGAATTTCTTGGCCTTCTCACTGTCCCAGCGCTGCAACAACTTGGCCCATTGCAGATCCTCGTCCATGTCACTGTCAAGCCAATCTTCTTCGCTCTCTTCTTCGAAAATGGGAGGATCCTCATCCTGGTTCTGGTTGGTGTCAGTGTACTTGGGGTTCTCTGGAAACTTCTCTTCCGACCAATCCGACCAATCCTCCCCGGGAGGATCCTCATCCTGGTTCTGATTGGTGTCAATGCAGTTCGAGTTCTCTGGAAACTTCTCTTCCGACCAATCCGACCAATCCTCCCCGGGAGGATCCTCATCCTGGTTCTGGTTGGTGTCAATGTAGTTGGAGTTCTCTGGAAGCTCCTCTTCCCACCAGTCCCACCAACCTCCTTCTCTCTTGCCGAAAGAAAAAAAGCTCTGCTTGGGCTTCTCTAAAGGGTTCTCTTCCCACCGGTCTCCTTCTCTCTCTTCGGGAGGGTTCTGATTGGTGTCAATGTAGTCGGAGTTCTCTGGAAGCTTCTCTTCCCACCAATCTCCTTCTCTCTCTTCGGGAGGATCCACGTTGTGGGCCTGCTTGGAAGGCTCGTTTTCTGACGAATCTCCTCTTTGCTGGCGCTGATTCTGCTTGTCCATGTCAGGATTGCATGAAGGCACTGGTCTAAATAATGGTCTAACCGGTCTAGAAGCTGGTTGAAGCCGCACCGGCTGGACTTGAAATCTGGTTGGATTGGGCTGATAGGGCGTTGCTGGGACTGGGACGGGGAAAAAGACTGGGACTTGCACAAAATGTGGAGGAAAATGCACGTACTGTGCCGGTGGTGCTACTGGCTGCGGCACCACCACCAGGCTAACTGGCGGCAGTGGCTGGGGCAATGACATGGCCGCATACACTTGGCTTCAGGCAAACAGGTGGTAAACAGGCCTATATTGACAAGAATTAGGTTTAGTTTTCTTGAGAAGTCTGATCTGGTGTGTTCAAATCCGTACACTATGATACGACCAGCTGTGGTAAAAATCAGCTGTCGGCCAATAAGCATCTTGAACCAGAAGCCACCGGTGCCCAACATCTTTCTGGAAACTCTTTGTTCAAAGAAATCTGAACCATCTGCGCACTTTCAACAACTGGAAACCCTGTAAAGGGACTGAAAAATCTGGAAATGATGAAAATGATTTTCAAATACAAGATATTCCCAAATGGTTTGTTTGATCCATGTTCTGCCGCTGTGGCAACTTTTTTCGATACCCCCAGAATCAAAGCCCGCTCACCTTGTCGGCATCACCAGCTTTCGTGGATTTGGACTCCTGGCCAAGAAAAAAGGGGTCGAAACCCGATCAAGGGGATAAGAAATCTGCTAATGCTGAAGTTGAATTTCAACTTTTCAAATAGAAGATATTCCCAGATGTTTTTTTTTGGGTGGGGGATCATCTGAACAGCTCAAAAAAAGAAGACTGACCATCACAGATGAACCCTACACATCCTATTGGCAGCACCAGTTCTTCTGGCATTTGACTCCAAACCATGCTGACACCCGATAAACGGGCAAAAAANGCTGAAGTTGATTTGCAACTTTTCAAATAGAAGATATTCCCAGATGGTTTTTTTGGGGGTGGGGGATCACATGAACAGCTCAAAAAAAGAAGACTGACCATGACAGATGATCATTTGACAACCCTTCACATCTTGTTGGCAGCACCAGTTCTTCTGGCATTTGACTCCAAACATGGCTGACACCCGATAAACGGGCAAAAAACCTGGAAATGCAAAAACAGATTTTCAAATAGAAGATATTCCCAAATAATTTCTTTGTTCTATGTTCTGCCTCTGTGGCAACTTTTTTCGATATCCCCAGAATCAAAGCCCGCTCACCTCCCCGGCATCACCAGCTTCTGTGGATTTGGACTCCTTCCCGTCCTGGGCCAAAAAAAAGGATCAAAACCCGACAAAGCGTAATAGAAATCATAGAAATCTGGAAATGCTGAAAATGACTTTCAAATAGAAGATATTCCCAAATGATTTGTTTGCTCCATGTTCTGCCGCTGTGGCAACTTTTTTTGATATCCCCAGAATCAAAGCCCGCTCACCTCCCCGGCATCACCAGCTTCCGTGGATTTGGACTCCTGGCCAAGAAAAAAGGAGCCGAAACCCGATCAAGGGGATAAGAAATCTGCTAATGCTGAAAGTGATTTTCAACTTTTCAAATAGAAGATATTCCCAGATGTTTTTTTGGGGGTGGGGGATCACATCTGAACAGTAAAAAACGACGACTGACATTTACAGATGATTATATTATATATTTGACAGCCCTACACACCTTAGCAGCACCAGCTTTCTTGGCTTTGGACTCCTGGCCAAAAAAGGGTTGAAACCCGATAAAAGGGCTAAAAAATCTGGAAATGCTGAAAGTGATTTTCAAATAGAAGATAATCCCATATGATTTCTTTTTGGGTGGGGATCATCTGAACAGTAAAAAACAATGGAGAATGACAGTCACCCAAGATTACATATCTGACAACCATCCACACCTTTTTGGCATCATCATTTTTCTTGGCTTTCGACTCCTGGCCAAACCAGATGAAGAGGAAACATCTGAAAATGCTGGAATTGATTTTCAAATAGAAGATATTCCCCAATGATTTTTTGTTGGGTCGGACAGCTGAAAGAAGCGTAAACCGGAACGTGCCCACTTTGATTTTCAAATTCATGATATTCTGAAATCATTTTTTGGGGGGCACCCCTGGAACACCGTTTTCATCTATATAATTTGAGCAACCTGGCAAACTGGACAAGAAGGCGTGTGAGCTAAAAATCATTGCTTGCCTTCGTTGAAGCCTTTGCAGGCTCCTCCGGCTCTGGTACCTGTTCAGTGAATGATCGTGAATGTCTTCTTTGAACCCACAATATATCTCAAGATCACTAGAAGAAACAAAATCATCTGAAGAAACAAAAGGACCATGGCAAAATCAACAGGGTCCCCCCCACCTTCTCAGAAACTTTCGGTTTCTTGGCTTTGGATACCTGGCCATGGTAGATGGCCGACAAAGGGATAAAACTGGAAGTGCCTAGTTGTATTTTTCAAATAGAAGATATCTAGACAGTGAAATGAAACTTTGCGACGTCCCTGCAAACCCTGTTATGAATTCAATCTATTCAATCTGAACATCTTTGCAACCTGGATAGATCATGGTGGAAAAGATGCGAATATGTAAATGTTTTACTGAGTTCCGCGTGCCTTCGGTGCAGCCGTTGCAGGCAGCTCCTTCTCTTTGCAATCTGCATCCTGGTGAGAGCCGACACGAGCCATATATAGTTTGTAATTTCTTCTATTTGAAATGATGACGTGCTTGATACAGGAACCTGTTTGGGGTGTGGGTCACATGGTGTGTATAGTATAGTGCAGCAACGTACTGCCAGGCGTAACAGTCAAGACACAAGACATCGTCGAAATATGCACAACATCCTGATAGAGGGACGTCCATACGTAGCATGTACGTGCAGAAGGCAAAAACCCCGCTATACCATTCAACCCAGTCAGCTTGTCCTCAGCGGTGTCTTCCTGCTCCGGGCAACACCAGATTTTCCAAAGGGAAGCCAGTCAAAATGATTTCAAATTTCAAATAGAAGATATATATTGATTTATAAATCAATTGTTGGCGCACCGCACCATCCCACTCTGGAAATTGTATAGTGAGCACCATTTGGTGCAAAATAGAACTCATATGATGTGTATCTATGTCTGTGTGTGTGTATCATGAACATCCTGGAAACCCCTCAGTAAAAACACATGACAAACTTGGATCATCCGCAGCCAGTAGCCCTGCCAATGTGACATGAATTTCAAATAAAAGGTATATAGCAAGTTGATTGTTAGAATTTGGAAAAAGCGAAGCAAGCCAAGTGTTCTCGCTGTGCCTCTGTTGAAGTCTCGGCAGGCTTCTCCACAGGTGTAGCTTCCTGCCAAACGGTGGGAAATTGAAATGACTTGGATTGCTGAAGCTTCACATGGGAAGAGACTGTATCTGTGGCGGGGATCCACCCAAAAGGTTCAGAATGGAGTTCAAATAGAAGATAATGACAGAAACGCGGAGAATCACTGCTGGATACCTTTACTTTTGCCATCTCCCACCTTTGCTTTCGCTGCTTTTGTGCCCGCCACCACCTGCAAGGAAACAAACTGCCCCGCTACATACCTACATTCATTCTAATTCGCAAAGCCACATGTTTGAAATCAAATAGAAGATATTCATTAGGTTGACAGTTTGCCACTCTGCGAAGAAATGTTCGTGCATTCCACCAAAAAAAATCCTTTAGTGAACCTACAGCATACATCATACACACCCAAATATATAAATATAATATATCCAAGCCTCTTGGCAACAAAGGCACTTCTTCCACTTCTGCTTGTATCGAAGGCGGACAACTGCTTCCACTAGGTCCACCTTCTTCCGGCTAGCCTTGAGGCCGGCGTCTTTGACCTCTTGTGACAGAGCCTTGTGAGATTCCGTATCTGCCGCTCTTTGTGTTTCAAGCACAAACGATGCAGCTTTCAAAACTGCTTCTTTACTATTGTAGGTGTGAGATTGACCAAACACCTCCAACTTCCACTTCTTCCAACCACCATGATATCTCACAATCTCAGGAACACCTAGCATATCTCGCTGTTTGATTGCTTCATCCAAGTAAGGATTGAATTTGTCACGGGGCATGAGGCAAGCCAACCCTGCAAGAACTGCCATCCCAACATTCCCCACCACCATTCCGTTGCCACATCCTCGATGCCAGCCCTGGTACGGGTGAATCTCCATGACAGGGACACCGGCTGCAAGGGCCATGTCCTTGAAGATGGAAGTTTCCAGCCAACTAAAAGACATGGGTGTTTCCAAAAATGGATGGTTTATAATGGAAAACCCTATTAAGATGGATGATTTGGGGATATATACCATTATTTTTGGAAACACCCACATATATTTTTTCAGTTGTTTGTATTTATTTTGCTCCAGGGCGAAGATATATAGAAGATATTACCCAGAAATTGATATAGGGCATCTTCTATTTGAAATGCCTGCGGGAAACCTTATGGAATTTCAACTCATGTATTCAAATTTCCAGAAAAAAAACAAAATTTCAACTATATATATCGTTTCCCCGATGTTCTCAAGAGAAAAACAGGAATCCCTTCCAAACACACAAACAGTCCTTTTGAACTGGAAATCCAGTCAGTGCCATCTTCTCATCTGCACAAAGCCATCTGTCCACATGTGTTATCATGAGTCGCTTCGTAGATTCTGTTGTGAATGATGGCAAAGTAGATGCACTTCCCCACATGCAGTAATCCTGTGGATCCTGACTTATGGCCACGCCCCGAACATCTCGCTCATGAGTAGGAATGCTATCCATTTTGAGCTTTTGGAGGTATTCTGCATACTTCTCTGCTTCCACTTTGCTTAGAAGAGGCACCCAACTGGCATTCACATCCATATCATGAATTTCTTCTTGGGAAATCAAACAGTTTTGGTTGGCATGCTGTTCCATCTCACCCTTCAGTTTGATAGGATCTCGCAACCATGTAATGTCCCTCATGGACACAGGCACCATGCCCAGTTGCACATGAGACACCAGCTTCTCATAGATCTCTTCCGGATTTCCGTTCACCTCAAAGTATTCCTCCAGGACGAAAATATCGTACCTGGCCAAGCGGAGGTTACGATTAAAACAACATAGTCCCGTTTCAAATAGAAGATATTCCCCATGAATTGTTATAGGGCATTTTCTATTTGAAGTGCTTCCGGCAAACCACCACCCAAAAAGATCAAATATATATAGAGGATCGACTGTAAACCCATAAATATATAAATATATATATGGTCAAGGGTGTATAAGATCGTGACCAAACGTCCGTGGGACCAATTTCTTCTATTTGATTTGATCCTTGATGTGGCGATTCCCAGCAATGTATTTGCAAACCCTCCGGATATATTTTCAATATCTTCTATTTGAAACTAGGTTGAATCACAATAAGTGTACACATGTGCACTGCTAGTTTGTCCTTTTCTCATTGCCAACAAGCTGCCGTCGCTTGCGACTGTTTGGAACCACCCCAACATGTGCGGCTTCAGTTTTGATAGTCCCAATGCACTGCATTGCAATATCTATATATAACATGTAAAATATGTTTTAATTTCTTCTATTTGAACCCCCCACCTCATTTGGTGACGAGAACACATTTCCTGGTTGACAAAGGTGGTGTTGAGCAAAAAATCCCAAACATCTTCGGAGGGTTTTGGGCCGCTCTCCTTGTCCTTGACAAGCTTGCGGTCAGAAGGTGACAGAAGCCTCAAAATATCAATATGCTGGCAACAATGCTTTGGGAGTGTCACCTGCGCACATAAGCGAGCTTTGGATGAAAGCTCAATTTGGTAAGAAGGACAAAATGCTGGGGGTGCACCGGCTTTCTGGTTGGCTGCATTGATCATGTGGAAACCCATTTCACAGCAACCATACCCGCTAAACCATGAACTTGTGGGGACGTTGTGCATCTGCATGAACCATGGTGAAGGGCTATGCTTTCCAAGCCATTCCACACACTTGCGCGACCACCGGAAAGACTCCACGAGAGACTCCGGCGGATCCCCCATAGCGCTTCTGGAGTGAAGAATTATATATTGGAAGAAATAAAAACAAATCTTTCTTGGGGACATGGCCTGCCATGTCAGTGCAATGAAGAGGTTCCTGGGGCTGTTTTTTTCCTAAGGTTGTTTTGTGTAGCCTTCCGCATTGGTAAAACATTGACATTGACCGCAACGTGCCACTGGAAGAGCCATAAAGCAATGTGGCGTGCATCACTCAAAACGATTTGTGATTTCAAATAGAAGCTGGTACCAAACCCATTTCAAACGGAAGTTGGTACAGAAACATGCAAGATCAAATAGAAGAAATTGTTCCCATGGATGATTGGTCATGATCTTAAACCTTCTCTTTTTTACCCCCTATATAGGATGGGTTTACAGTATATCTTCTATTTGATCTTTTTGGGTGGTGGTTTGCCGGAATCACTTCAAATAGAAGATGCCCTATAACAATTCATGGGGAATATCTTCTATCTTTCTGGCCCTGAGTATATATAGGCACCACGGTTTTAAAACCATCGCCAGGTAGGCCTTTTCAGTCACACATCGAAACCATTGCTCTGTACTCTCTACTATCCAGAATCTAACTTTTTGTGGTTAAGTAAGGGGAATTGCTCCCGCGTAATTCAGATTTAGGAATTAATAGTTATTTGCCCAGATAGGTTACTACAAGTCGAACTACTTTGTGTTGAAGCACAGCTAGTGATAGACTCCCTGATAGAATGATGACAGCTTTACTGGGCTTCATTCCCTCACACTATGTGAAAGAAGTGCATGGGAATCGAACATGAAATATATACTCCTATGGACATGGATATGGATGCATACAACGCCCTGTAACCTTTAGTTTAAGGGCTTCAAGCCTCAAGCCACGTATTTATTTGACCCTGTAGGGGATTCCCTAATAAGCACCAGCCAGCTATCAGGACCCCAACGGACCCAGAGGCGAGGCTGCAGTGAGCACAACCTTGTTGTTTGAGAAGTTTATTTTTTGGGGTTGTTCAACAAGTGAATCAATACTGTAGATTCATTGGACCAGTTAGGTTAAAATATATTCAAAAGCATGTCTTAAGAGAATTCCTTTCAATTTTGGCACTGACTGAAAATAGATTGGTTGACATGGTTCACTTCAGGACCGCTAGGGCGCTATGTATGAAGTTGCCCAGTTTGGACTAAACCTTGGTAGATTATGTTTAATGCCTCACCATGGCTCACCTAAGATGTCAGTTGTTGAACCATTGACAGGTAATTTGAGCCATGATGCGCTCGGAGTCCCAGGTATGACAAAAAGGTGAAGGTTGGTTGAGGTGCTTTCGGGATAAATGGTTGATTGAATTTCATTGCTCAGATAATCCATCATTCAGTAGGTAGATGTTTATTGGGGAATAACCCTTCCTCCCTTCCTCGCTGTTGTATTCATGTGAGCTGTGAAGCATCACCTCCGTGTCCAACGATTGGGAGGATCAACCCCCATCCATCGGGAACCTTAGAGACATCATACTTTTTTGATCTTTTTTGAATGCCATTGAGGGGATCTAGGTACGAAATGGGTTCCTTGTTAGGTTAGGAGATTTGTAAAACGTTACAGTAAGTGCTCTTAGTAAGACAGTTTTATTGTTCCACTCTTTGAATGTTTGTGCAGGTTGCATGCATACAAATATATATAATATATATATAATCTAAATTCAATATAAAATATATACACGGTACGCGTTTATGTAACATCCTATGTGCAATTATGGTAAAAAGAAGGAAGTGATGATGATGATGATGATGATGATGATGATGAGGAAGATAAGGATGAGGAGAAGGTAAGGTCGATGAGGGGGTTGCAAAGATGGTGAACATTGACACTACAAGTTATAAATCATTGACGATTATGATTCAATCATGATACATAATGGCAATAACACTGATTCCTTCAGGTCCAAGAATTGTCTCTACGGAACTTTCCACCATAAGCTCGCTGAGGCCTGAATGCTTTGGTGCCTTCATCCTGTGGCCCAGACAGGACAGGGACAAATCATCCAACCTTGATGGCAGTTTTTGTGATTCCGGAAGTGTTTTCCAAATATTTTCCAGCACTAGAGTGTTTACATTTTTTTTGGAAGTTGTTGGATTGACGTTTTAAGTTTGTTTTTTTTAGGAGGTGTGTGTTTGTTTTTTTGGTAGGCTCAAGAAAGACCTTTAGACATTTGAATCATCTGTTCTCTCAACCTCCGGATCACCACCTATGGTGACAGAGATGGTGACGGCCGAAGTTCGGTCGAATGTGAAGGGACGATTTTTGCCCGAAAAAACTAGCGGCGGAAAGCTGAAAAAGCTGCATTTTCAGGTGCCAGTGATGAAGTTTTCTGACATGTAAAATGAAGCATACCATGGGCTCCATCCAGTGACACTCACTCGCTCATTCTACCACGTCACCAAGAGCTGGCTCTGTGAATTTAGCTTAATTAAGCACCAAGACGCCCTCATTTTGCGACGTGAGATGACAGGACTTGGTAAGCATGTTCAGCTGGTCAGTGACATTTGTTTACTTTGGTTTGTTGTGTTTTCTCTATTGTTACCACATATGTAAACACTTACAACACATTTGGCATTCATAAATGAGACTTGATTTGATCCCAATCATTACATACCACTACATTATGATCCTTGCAAGGTTTTGTGCTATATATAATATAGCAAAAATGCTTGTCCTGGCAAGCTTGAAGGAGGCTCCCACGCAACAAGAACGTCGAAGCTTTGTGTGGACCCTTAAGAGCCTGCACGCGTGAGCCAACATGTAAGGAATGTGACAACGTGGGTTGTTGATGATGTGTGTAAGATACAGATCAGATTACATCAATGCTGGTGGGCGGCAAACACATGTAAAAAAATAACATCCAGTATTTCTATCAACTGCTTGTTTGTTAGTTCCTTTGTTTGTTTGTTTGTTACAAGGCCCTAGGACCCCAAGATGCTCGAGCACGTTGTCAGTGGCGAGACGTCCGGGCACTCAGGACATCAGCAGATGACCACGGCCATGAGTGAAACATGGCCATGACGGCATGGTGTACCCCTATCCCCATGATCTCAGTCAAGCAGTCTATGTAGATATATAACATTTGTTTCATTTTAAGCAGGTTCCCTTCATTAATTGGTTTTATCAGTTTTATCTATTGGTGAGACAAGGATGAACCCAAGTTATGACTTCAGATGATGGGTCTAGCTGGTCTTTGGGGTTGCTGGTTAGGCCTATTGACAATCAAATAAGGATGTGCTTAGAATAGTAAGACACCAACTAGCTAACCATCAAGCAAGCATTATATAGCTGAAGTATATTTGTGTAATCAAGGTTAGATGAATCTAGAGTCTACTGTAAAAACTATGATGATACACATCAAATTGAGTTAGTAAACACACGTCCGACAAACGACCAGAGAAAAATGACTGTTACTTTCGAGTTTTCTTGACAGACTTCACATGACTTCACCAACCTTGCGCAGCGACAATGCACTGAAATCTATGAGCTTTTATATAAAAAGTAAAATGATTCCAGTTCTGAAAGAACTGATATACAGTTGACAAGCAGGCAAAATTATGCACCAGTTGTTATACATGCAGTAAAATGAATATCCAAGTAATAAGTAATTCAGAAAGTTCTCAATTTCTCAGCCTGATTTTCTCCATCTTTGTGCCTGAACAAAAGTTATCCTTCTAAAGAAGCCGTCCGGTGAGTTGCTGGGAGTTGGTTGAGCTCAACGCACTTTCATAGTGATTCGCTTCTCGGCGACATCCCAACTGATTCTTCAAATACCACACACATTGTTGTTTCTGTGTACGTATAATATCAATATCTATATTTACAAATATAGCTGATTCGAAATCACGCCCAGTTTCAATGAAATACCAAAGCACTCTGACTGGTGGTCAATTGCCAATATTGCCAATTATGGAGTCACCGACATTGATTAACAATGGAGTGACTCATTTGACCGGTTATTTGGTAACATATTTTTATCATTCATTGGATACACCCTCCATGCAACTGTAATATATCACCGCCAAACGGTAAAGCCGGGAAAAAATCATCGACTGAAAAGTGCCGGTGGTTGGGAGGGTTGCCTTGGGACAGTCCCCATATCGTTCCCAGGTAAAGTCTCCTGAACGTAGCCAGGTCTTAAGGCGGGTGAGACTGAGAACGTCAGGTTTGGTGGTGGAAGTATGTGACTTTTAATGCACAAACAGCTATCAGACTCTCAAAGAAGATATGAAAGTGGTTTGAGGTTGATGTCCTTGGAGCTATGGTGAACATGACTCTCACTATTGTATTTGCTTTTTAAAGGATGGGTTTCTTTGGTGTGAACTGTGGTGTAATAGCAATGAAAATGATAGGAAGCAGGAGATTTTAGTGATCCAAAGGCCATTTTTTCTGATTCCTGATTCCAGGTTTTTGGTGTTTTGGCTTCCCCAAAAGTGACCAGATGATGCTTTCAATGTTTTCGATTCACGAATTCTCTCCTGGGGGACGCTTCTTCCCTTTTTTGGGGGGTTGGGGATGTCCATGGCCGTGCTGACCAAGAAAGGACTAGTAGCAATACCATTAAAACAACCCAAATGTAGGTAAATATGCCATACATGGATGTTATGGGATCTTGAATGATTTTGCAAAAAGGATTTTGCATAAAGCAAGTATACAAATACTGTCCATGTTCCCCTGAAAGTTCTTTTGTTCATCCGTGACGAGGACCGGTGGCCGATTTTTGGAGAAATCGGCCAACCTCGAATCTTCTTAGTGGTCCCTGGAATCATCAATCCATAAGTGCTTGAAATCGTATTGAATGACAACGGAAGCTTGGACATTTGATCTTCAATACTTTTTTTTGACATTTGACTGAGCTTTCTAACCTTTAAGGTGTGGTTTTGTGTTTCGCAAAGGATTCCCCCTATCACGGATTGCCTTTTGCGACCACCTTGCATGCACCAAGCGCAGGGAGATGGCGTCATATGGAACACCCCGTGACGGCATTGCTTGGCATGTGTCGCCCAAGTAACAACCGGTAGAAGCGTCTTGAAGTGCTTGAAGTGCTGAAATGCTGAGCAGCATGGAATGGCAGCTTTGTTTGATTTGGGCAAAAGTGTGAGTCCAATTTTTAGATGGTTACATGTTTTTCTCATTTTTTCTCTTCAAATTTGATGATGTAATAATTTTTATACACTATGGATCAACCATCATGGGAATGGTATAATTGCTCTTTACAAGTTGCAATGTTCATCACTGGGTTAATTCGCAGTGAAGACCTCGTTGTCAACTTTAGAGCTCCCGATTTTAAAAGAGTTTCAACCAGCTTGGTGAATGAATACACGTTTCTACCCCCTACCATGAAACAGCAAATAAACATTGATCTAATACTCCTTTCAATCCCTTTTCAGAATCATATATCGCTTCTAGACATGTTGCTTATTATATCGATCCTATACATGTTTGTACATGTTGCAACATTTCAGCTGAAACGTCACTCTTGAGATCTCAATCTTGGAAGATCTTGACCGATGAATCACTGGATCATGGGAACACCATGGATCCATGCAGGTGAATCACTCCATTGCAAAGGGATTCTGACTTTGCATCTTTGTGAATCTACATCCATGCTACATAGGTCGGAGACCTCTAAGATCAAACCAAAAAACATCTTTCAAATGTCCTTCCTTCTCATTACAGGCGAACGCGTGCCATGTATGTCTCTTTACTGAACCAAAAAAATTGACCTTCATGTATCATTGACGTAGGTATTTTAAACAGGTATATTGCTTTGGAGAAAAGAACGCAAAACTAACAAGAGAACAAGAAGGAGAACCATGGAAGCTGCGAAGGTAATTCAGGTTGACTTCACAACGTAAGCGACGAGGGGCGGAAGCTCACGCAAGTGGCGAAGGAATTGGTGTCTTTGTTTCATAGAATTTATACTTACATTAAGAGGTCCGGGATGATGAAGAAGGAACATGATCACTGTATCATGATGAAGCAGGTCATACGCCTGATCCACCTGACTGAATTGTGATTAATATTAATATTAATTATATGCAAACTTTTTAGGGGGCTGTCATGAATTTAAGCTCCAACACGAACAATCAAGATGGTTCAAACAATTTCTTTTCTTCAGGACTAGTTCCGAAGCGTTGTTCAATTTCCCAGGGCGTTGATCGTCGAATTGGTGTGAACCAAACCATTCCGGCCTTGGCAGGCTTCATATCTTTGAAGCTTTTGACATTTCTCATGATTATCATCTGATTTTAGGGCCACCTCCCATACTGATAGATACATCTAATACCATTTGTTAAAACTTTGAGCCTCAGTATAGATAGATTTCGGTTTGTTGAAGCATCACAGCTACGAGGTCTGTCCCAACTATATATATATAGACTGCAAGAAATATTAAGCATCATTATATATATATATAAATGATGAATCATAAATGTATGATATAGATTAACAATGATTTAGTCTAGATCAATCTTCTCTTTCAGCATCTCCGTCCCTCGTTTCGCGTTTCTCGTGCTAAGAGTTGCCTGGGTTTCACCACCCGAAAGCGCCAAAGGTGCCGGAGAAAAAAAACAAAATGGCGGATCGCTGAGTGGATCTGAGGGGATGACTGGGGGGGTGACAAAATGATTGCAGTAAATGTATGTTTGTTTTTGCATATGTTTTTTATTGTCCATTTTTGGTTGTTTGTTTTTATTTTGAAATAAAGAGTGACTAGAAGTAGCCATAATTACTCATGTCAAATTGGGTTGACCCCAATCCTTTCGGGGTGTCACATGTTGAAGCTTTCAAAATTGCTGCTATTTATCAAAAGTGCTTTGGAATCAGCTTCAATGGGTGCTTTTCAGTTGTTTGTTGGAATGAAGGTCCTTAATCATTTGAACAATGTATTTGTAGGTTCATTTGGAGAGTTTCAGACATGCTCCAAGTAAGACGTAGCTACAGATATAGGGTGTATATAAGTTGTTTCCGAGGCACGTGGTTTCAATTTTCAATGTCCACGAGGATTTTGAATTGACTTCCAATCTACTTTTGAAATCATTTGAAAGCTGCTTTTGAGAAGCTGAATTGTTCTGTGGTAATCATCTGGTAATCTATAGTCTCGGTCAAGCAGTGAGGCCGTATCCAATACTCCATAGGACTCCCAAAATTAATAGTTTAAATGCCCCTCCATTTGAAGATTCATAAACCATATATATAAACTAGGCAGGTATATACCATTTCATGTTTCAGCCTATAGTTATACAACCTTGCCCCAAGTTCAGCAAATCCAGAATAAAGATGAGAAGCAGGAGAGTCAGTGAAGGACAAGCAGCCATGGCCAAAGGGCAGGCACGGGTGGCGGGGTGGGGTTGGCGCGGAGTGGCAGGAGCTCACGTGCTAAGGCTACTGTATTTCCCTACCAAAGGGCAAGCTTGTGTCAGAGAGCAATGGTTTCTAATATTGCCTTTGTTTCGTAGATACTGATTTCATGTCATATTCCAATTTGTGCAATTGATGCTTCGGAGTTTCTAAAACATGGAATCCCATTATTTGCTTCATGGAAAAAAGGTCCGACCCACCAGCTCGAATGGATACCTACAAATGAGCCGGATGTTTGTCAAGAAAGGGCAGTTGATGACGGTCCATTCAGGCACCACCATGTCCAAATGCACAATGGGCCATGTGTAAAAACTAAGAAAGAATCCGTGATAGTTACAAACATATTTTTAAGGTTTCACGGTTTCACCTCTTTATTGGAGAAGATGAAACAGATTTGGATAATATTTAATTAGATTAATTAGTATTCCTCAGGTGGTTGGTTCAACCAGCAAATAGCGTTACCATCTGTAGTCAGGCACTTGGACCTCGTCTAATCTCAAACCAGGCATTGATGGACGCTGTGGTCTGCGGCCATAAAAGTTACAATGGGATCCGTGACGAGTTCCTTGGGCAGAGTGAAATGGTTGGGTAAGGAGGACATGCTTCCCACATTGGAGCTCTACGTTTCAGCTTGGTGAATTATTTGTGGTATATATTTTTTGCACAGATATATATATATATATAAAACCCATACTTCACAAACTTTATGTGGTTGCTTCAGAGCAACCAGACCACCAGACAGGGTATCTACGATCCCGAAGTATAATGGGGAACAGTTTCGGAGGTACAATCGTGTCCATAAGCACATCTTATCAACATGACCTTACAGTTCAGGTAGGTGAATTGTTTGGAATATAGATTTGATGGAAACCTAGAATTGAGATCCAGAGAAACCTAGCAAAAAGTCAAGAAGTGAACGATGTTCATTTATCTTGAAGCTTTGTCAATGAGTGTGTGGCATATAGCCTCAGACTTTTTGCCAAAAGGCTGCCTCCTTTTGGTATTTACAATGTTTCACCGCTTATTTGTACGTATATAAGTTCCATGGATCCTCCGATTAGTGAATTTGATTGAATCAGGATTTGAAGCACAGGAGCACCAAGACACAAGCGTTCTGTCATCTTGACAGCCCACAATGATCTACCTCTAACTTGGATACAAGCTGTGTATGAACTTGGTGAATCACCATTACCATTTTAATGTCTTGTAGTATCACATCTCTACAAATCACTGCTTTGTTTTTTTGTGGTATGCTGGTTTTGTACCAGGGGAAAGTCCAGCTATCCATCTTAAGTCTTGATCTTGCAACAATCACAAGATAGCTAAGTCAGGAAATACTGAGTTTTTGTTTCAAGCAGATCGTCTAGTATGTCGACAAGATCACTTTTGTGAGCACGTAGTTGCTGTGCATATAGTAGGGTATTGAACACTCTGTTGTCTTATCCTTATCTATAGGATCCATCTCAGAAATGGTGACATGGTGTATGAATTCACATCTGTGATCGGAGAATTCCTCAAATAAGAAACTGCTATTTGTGTCGAGGTTGCACGACATCTATGAGGAGGCTGAAGGGGTAGCATGGGAGCAGAAAACGGGGCAAAAAGCAAATTTGACCACTGCCTCAAGGTGATCACCCTGTTGACATCCTATCGGTCCACAGGTGCTGAGTCTTAATGTATATATCTATGAGTTGGCATGGAAGTACATACATACGCTGGGAAGCTCCCACAGGTGCTATTCAATTACGTAGATTTAATGAAGTGCACAAATTCGGCAAAGGTGGCGGTTCCCTAAACCAAACAAATTCATCAAATTCCCTTTCTTTCAACATCAAAGGAGCAGGTATTTGTGATGATCTCATTTTAGGAAATTCCCACATTTCAAAGAAAGCGATTTCCATGGTTCCAGGTTTGAACCTCAGCGCACCTGGAATCCACATTCAGGTGCCTGGTTGCGAACCTCTTTGCAACCTCATCCAGTACTTGAAGCGGAAGTGAAGGGTGCCAAAAGAGATCCACAAGAAACAACACATTTGAGATCTGAATTTGGCCGGCTAAAATAGATTAACAAGTACGTTGCAGTTTTCAGGAGAGTAAATATGTACAGTAAATGTTGTCCTACACAAGTTTAGAAAGACTAGATGGCCAATGCGTCGCAGGGGTCTTGTTTCATGGTATAGCTCTCAATCGCATCAAGTGAGAAAGCAACAGAGAAATGATGCATCCACTTTTCACAAGACAGATGATGTCGAGGAGAACGGGTGCTTGCTGAAATCTGTGTGTGTGTGTGTATGTGTGGAAGGTGGTTTTCCAGTCGTTTTTCCCTGTTCAGTTTTCCCTGCAATCAAATCTGACACGAGTTCTAATCCCACTGGCCGAAGGATTTCAATTGATTCAAAACAAGTTCCAACAAAAAACAGTTTGTACCCAAAAAATGATTGATGGCCAATAAGGATTACCCGCAAGACAAACCAGAAAGGCCTTTCCAACTAGAAATGATGATAGTCATACATCCATACCCAGCAACATCAAACCCTTCTTGACACGTGATCTCGATTCGCACCCAAAAGACCATCACTGAAGATGTCAACGTCACATCAAAACTGCTGAGAATGTCGTTCTGCGAAGTCAACTCTTGATTTTAAGAAATCCACAGAATGACTCAGAATGACATGGTTGTTCATTGGAATGGAAGCCAATCCCAGATGGCATATCATGGATGTTGCAAATGATGAAATGTGATTAGTTTGAAGAATGTTTGAAGTACTTTGGAGCGCAAATGGAGATTGAAGGAGTTTTTGTTGTTGGTTCATCCAAGTTTTTCACCATGCCAATCGCTTGTAGTTTTTGACCGTATGAATCCGTATGGCTCATTTGTATGATCCGTTTGTATGACTCCGACATCACCGCCCGTCAATTTTTTGCCGTCTTTTTGGCGGTTTCAGAGATCCAGTTCAAAAGTGGCACCCTTCTGCTCGGGAAAGCTGGCATGAAACGGCAACTGTAATATTGTTTGGATGCACACACTAGCTAGTACAGTAGTACAGTATATATAGTAATGTATATCATGTAATAGTCAGCAAGGGGTAAGTCTGAGACTGTGTTCCCCACGTGCCTCTGCATAATTCACCATTTCACACCTCAAGACGTCGCAGGAGTGTTTTCCCTCTCAACCCACCACCTCCAACCTCGACTCGTGCTACCTTTAACCATCACATGCACCATAGAAGCGATGGCTGAACCTCCCAAAGAGGTTCAAAGGATGTCCAAACAAAGATGACTAGACATAGATATTATGATAGTTTATGATATGGTTTTGTATATTTCCCCACCTGTCAGGTGAGGGTTGTTAGATTTTATGTCAGTCTCTTCTCCTCCTTCTCCTGTACTCCTGTACTCCTCCTTCCTCCTCCTTCCTCCTCCTCCTCCTGTCGTCCTCCTCCTCGTCGGATCTCAACTGCGATCCTGTGAGTTCAGTGTGGCGTGCCGGACCCCAACCGCGATCCTGCGAGTTCAGTGTGGCGTGCTGGACCCCAACCGCGATCCTGCGAGTTCAGTGTGGCGTGCCGGACTCCAACCGCGAGCTCGTGAGTTCAGTGTGGCGTGCCGGACCTCAACTGCGATCATGCGAGTTCAGTGTGG
>DF241542.1:0-76858 GCA_000507305.1 Breviolum minutum Mf 1.05b.01
TTTTTTTTTTGGAGAGTTAGAGAAGTGTGATGTATCCTCAACCTTCACAGGGTGTCTTTGGTCAATGCCGTTGGGTCGTTGCGCTCCTTCAGGTGCCTCAGGTGGCCCATCAGCCGCGGCCCAACGATGCTTGTTGTGGGGTGGTCAACGTCGGACGCTTCCGGAGAGATCGAGATGAGGGAAGTTGGTAGGTGATGGATTTGGGCAAAATGTATATATTGCTTGGGTGTGGTCCCACTCCCAGGTTGCCTGGATGCCAGTTGAGTCGGTTTTAGCTTGGGATCTTTTTATGATTTTTTTATATTTTTGTTGATTCGAAAAACAGATTCATTCTGGGGGAGCTTCACTGTTTGTCAGGGCCGCACCCAACGTATTGGGTTCAACCCCCACCACAGCCACGATTCCAGTCACCAACCAGGGGATTGCTAGATTTTTAGGCTCGGTTATCCCAAGCTTAAAAAATGCCACTGTTACTGGGTGGGGCTTAAATCCAATATATGCAAAGTTTGTTGGAGTTGAGATTTTTCGCCAGAAAAACGGGCTTTGTGTGTTTTTGTTTGGAGGATGGGGACATTTGTTGATACTTGCCAACGAAAGTTGGGCGTGTGCATTTCACTTTTGATGAGTGCTTAAAGGTTTCTAGAAAAGTGGCATTCCGAGCTGCCTCGTATTGCCAGAGTGCGGTATAAGGTATAAGAACCTAGTAGCAAAGTTGTTGTGCATTGCCTTAAATGGCTGGCCGCTAGTTGTCTCCATGTTTGCTGTTATATTGATACTTTGTTTTTTTAATAGTGAAATACAATCCAACACCATACATCCTACCAAATGAAACTCAACACACATGGCGTTGTGGCAACATTTATAGGATGCAACATGTCCAATGACTCGAACTTTTCGCCGGAAGGAGCTAACTGATGAACGACGGGCGCGGTTACTGCGAGATTTAGTGAGCAGTGGACGCTTACCCTTTGGACAGTGGCTTGGATCAAACAAATTGTATAACTGAGGAGTTGGGTAGGCAAAAACATGATTCAATCATTTGGAAGTCGGTTTGCTTTAAAAGTACATGTTACATGTTCAAGAAAATTATCTAGATTTTTTTGTGTTCTTCAGATGGTACTTAAAGGTTGATTGATTAGTTGGGATGATTTCAAAGCAAGACATTTGCGAAGATAGCTTGCAAGATTTCACGAGAGGAAGCGCTTGGAAAAGTTAATGAATGAAACAGTTGGGGGTCACCACATCCTTTTTGGCCAAGTTCATGTATACTATCCGAGTGTTGCGGGAGATCAACAAAACGTGTTGAGTTTTATAGGACGCTCCCCGTGAAACGGATTTTCTAGTAGGAATATGACAGCAAACCACCAAACTTTAAAAGCCCATCAACCACATTATTGATATCAGTTGCAGGAAGAGTTGTGCGACAATAGCTACTTGAGAGCTCTTGCCCTCCAAAACAGGATACAGTAAACAAAGCACTGGAAAAGAAGCTGTTTGAACCTGTTCACGATGCAGTTTCTACATATTTCTACATCATTGCTTGTTCATTCGGGAGTTGTTTGAATAGTGACTCCCCGTGACCCCCCCTTTGTGTGACTGGTTTTTGAGGCTGTATGTTGTGAATGCCCACGCGCAAACACCATTACACTGTGCTGCTAGTTCGGGTTCCTGCGCAGTTATCCAGGACTGGTGGGATTTGTTTCCCTTTAAGGGTTGAGATGGACTGCAACGATGTTGGGGTCATATGTGCCAGCTGAACTGAGGTTTTTAAAGTCTTCATTGAGTTGAATCATAATCCCAGTTGTTTTCTATACTTCCACATCCTGGTGTGCTGGACCTCTCAACCTGAAAACGCTTTCCGTTTAGAGAAAGGCGACCAGTTTCAACTCAAAGCACCCAGGGGCTTAAGGTTCCAGGTAACAATTTCTGCATACAAGTCTCTGGTGAAACAGTGAACCCCAAAATCCCACTGAAAAGTGGAGTATGTATGTTGTAAGTTTGACATGTTTTTCAATAAACGGCACAAAGATCCCATGCACCATCACCATGTCATCATCGTTCACCATGTAGGAGTTATGGACCTTGGGGAACCATACCACAGGGCTGGGTGCTGCTGAAGAGGTAGAGGAGGTATGGAGGGGCAGCTCAAGAACTCCAGAATCTATTCAATCAATTTCATTGATTTCTGTACGTACGATCATTTAGAGTACAGTGATGTACAGTGTGCATTTGTTGTTCCTTCTTGTATTTTGTCGGTTGTTCATTCGCACTTGTTGTTTTCAGCCCTTTAGTCAGTAGATGCTTCAAAGTAACTTCCACCTTTTTTCCTGGTGGCTTGGTGGCATATTGAATAGATATATTGGCGAAATGTCAACCTTTCAAGTTGAATCCAGGCTGGTGGCGAGATGCTTTGGGCTGAAGATATCAATGGCGACTCTCCATGTGAGGCGAAAACCCTCAGGATGTCCTGCAAAACCTGGACTTTGCCACTGTTTAGTGGGAGAAATATCCGCATCCTGCATTTGAGTTCATTTCTGGAAACTTGATGTAGCAATGTAAGAAATCCCACTGATATGGAACCTTTGCCCCAAGTTTCCAACTTTCACTAGAGTCACTAGGACATGAAGCATGGCATGGATATCAATACCCCAATGAAGTAACGACACGTGTAGATTACCAGGCGGTTACCAGAATATTCAAAGGCAGAAGGGGATCAACCAAACTTCTAAATGATGAACATCCCTCCAAAAGAAGAAACAAAAACAGCAAAAACAACTGTTCAGAGTTCGAGGTTTGTCGGAACACTGGGTCCATATATCCGATCCCTATATATAAGTTAATCCGCAACATCGCAACCAGTGGGACCACCCTGGCTGCCAGTGATGATTGACGGTGAGGCCGCTTTGAAGAAAGGACATGTCAGCGCCGCACGGCTTCTTGCTGGAGACCATGGTCAATGGCAGGGACTTTTGCTTCTTGGCTGTTCAGATAAGACAGTGGTTATGAAACTTCCTGGGGATGAGAAACAATGGGTTACACTCCTCGAAGTTTAACACACCTCACCTGCAAAGATGATGGTTGGAAGACTACTTTGATCTTTTGGGGATTGGAAACGGCAGGGGCTCTGTTAAATTTCTAGGGAGTATTTGAAGTTTTTGCAGGGTCGATTGCGATTCCTTATGGTGATTGGTTGCACCTAATTCCAGTCAATTGTTGAGTTGAGGGGTTGAGTCAATTCAGAGTGGTAACAAGAAAAAAATGCCAGACCAAAAAAAAACATATAATCTTTCGGATATGATTCTTGAAAGTATCCACTTGGGACTTCATCTCGAAGGGACCTATTCTGTACTTTAAGTGAAGCAAAAGTAGGTTGCCATATGCATCCAACTTCCTAGAGGTAAAAGAACACTTGCTATGCGAGCTTTATATATATAGCTTTGATATGCTTTGATGTGCTTTGCAGACCCGGCCACATTAATTTCATAATCAATCGAAGGTAACTATCCTTAATCCTTCCCCAGGAAACTCTCCCAGCAACGGCATGCGTTGCGCGAATGCTTGGCTGGTGCATTGGGACAGATGAGTCCTGATCCGTCACTTGGCACCCCAAGGATTTGGGTGAATACGACCGGCAGCCGGGAAGGTTTTGTTTTTTCCTCATGTTTTTTATATATCCAAAATCATATGAAAATTTGCATGGATTTTTGTCGGGTTGTTCATCGCAAGGTTTCTTTTTATACATGAGACCAAACTGGACCAAGCTCCCCCCAAAAAGTTGTTTGTGTTTTTGTCCGGGTGGGTTTTGTTGAGGTTGGTTGGGTTGTTACTTCATGACCTTAGCTGCATGTGTTTGGTATTTTAGTGGGAAATGTCAGCCCACTTTTTTGGGGGGGAAATAATGATTATTCCAAAGATATCAGAAACACAACGTAGCTACCATGGCTGGAATATCATGCAGTCGATGTTTTCGCTTCTTGCGGTCTAGAATGGCTTGAACATGTCCAGCTATATTACTCACGGCAAAGTAGTAGGGAACCACGGTAAATACCACAGAGACATCTATTGATCCTGGGCTTGCTTCCTGCAAGGATGGCACAATGTACCTGTCAAGCATTTTGAAGTGCAGTAGGTACCGGAAGAAGCTATAGACCCATAATGTAGTCCTTCATCTTCACTTGACAAAAAATATAGCTCCTTTGAGGTTTGAATGTCCATAAGACGTCAGGTTTCATAAGTAGGGATACCTGAGCGAGTTATTCAAGCATCAAATCTAACACAATCCTTAAGTCAAAGGTAAATTCCACTCATCATGTTGAGCCCTCCAAACCCTCCAAACCCTCCAATAGCATGCTGCCTTTCTCCACTGCATCTCCAAGCAGAACAGCAGGAAATCATGCTATGGCTCCTCCCGCCCCAAACAAAAAGGTATATTCAAGGTATATATAGTTAAAAAAAAACATCACCTAAACCTTGGGGAAAATCATCAGTCGATGTTTTCTCAACTCCAAGGCCCGAAACTGCATCACATCAAAAGTCCAAGATGATGATCCATGAAGATGCGGAACAACTCTTAGTACATCTCAATAATCAGCACCTTGGACACAGATTTTGGCAGAATCATTGAAAGATATGAGATGCGTGTGTTTTTTGATGGGTGTCATAGTGGATGTTTCTTGTTTTAAGCCTGGAAGGAAGTTAAGATCAAGATATTTTAGGTGATTTGACAGGATTCATGTTCGTTTACCTTCATTGCACCTAGTTTTTTTCTAAGATTGCGTGTCTACCCGGGTTGCTCCTATGTATTGATGCAGTCTAAGTTTCTAGATAACAGTGTAATCCTCAGGGTCACATTTATTATCTGGCTACGACCTGAAGTGGCAACCAATTGGCACTATTTTTCAGCTAAGGTCAATGACATGAGCTTAACCACCAACATGTACACCGCAAATGAACCTCTCTTTGAGTTTACTTTCTATACCTTGTGGATCCTTGTAGCAATCTGTGACATTGAGAGAATGTTAATATCAATGCATTTTTCCCCGACAAAAATTTGTGGGTTGCTCGTTCTTTTGGGATCCAACGCTTCTCCAGGATCCACGAACTCCAACAAACATGCGGCAGCTTGGATCGTGTTGGGTTGACGAAAGTGATGTTCTGGTGATGATTAAAAAGATGCATTTTTAATTCCTTTAATGAGGGAAACACCCGTGAAAAACAAGTTGTCACCTTTTTTCTTAAGGTAGAAAGACACTCTATAAACCCCAACGAAACTTTTCAAACGTGCTGCAGGGAAGGGGAGATATAGACCCAAATTCTGACCAGGACTTCGTCATGAATGAAGGTTTGGAAGTTAATGTTGCCATTTTGAGAGCATCCACAAATTCAATGTCCCAGAACTGTCATTTTTTCAGAGACTCGAAAAAAATGGAAAATTCCTATGTTTTTTCGATCAAAATCAACATCCGGAAACTTGACACCTGGTGAGATCAGTTTCACTTCCTTCAGGTTGGTGACTTAAGGAGCAATTCCAAAATTTCAAAGCAGTATGTAGCCCCTCCTTTTGGAAGGATTTTTGACGATGACCTTGGTAAGCGGTAGATTTGTCATAGATGGGGGTGTTTTGTTTTTGGCAACAGGCAGGACATTCGACTACCTTCATTCTTTCGACATCTCCAGCCTCGTTTCTGAAAGGTTTGGTCTTGGCTGGAACGACTGCTCAGCTCTTGCCCCGCAATGCGGCAGAAGCCTTGCTCCGAAGCAACGAGTTTGATGTGCAGGCGGCCGCCACCGCCTTCCGTGCTTCTCCGAGAGAAGCCTTGGATTTGGCCGGGTTTCTTGGAACCAAAAATCGTGTAATGTAGGGAAGGTCAACGGAAAACGGAATGGAAAACCATGAAAACCCCAATTTAGCCCCAAAGACGATCATGGAACCTGAGTGGAGGTTTGTTTTTTCAAAATCATGATTTTTCAGGTTTCATGTTAATTTGCTGTCCTTGTGTACATTCCAAGATGTATCAAATATCTATGGATTACATGAAGCAACAGGGCAGAAGTCTTCAACTTGTTGAGACTTTTATGGAGGACCGAATCTTGTTGGGCCCCTCAATCCACCATATCTTCTACTATTCGAAATTAGGCCGGCCCCCAAAAAAGGAACATAGTCTCCCAACCACCATTTTTCAGGAACCATGTCATGTTAGTTGTAGGGGGGGCTCATAAAAGATGCCAAAAAAAAACATTGAAAGGAAACTCGTACTACTTATACCGTTTGGTAGCTTGATTTTGTTGGACTCCAAGTCCTTCCGCTAAGTAGCATGGCGGCATTTGATTACCGACTTTTTTACCGTAAAATCCAAGGTTGCGTGGGTTGAACCTACGCTTAGCCAGTGACGTGGATACTGTCGGAATCACCCTGATAGATGCGTTGCTTGGTCCTGAATAGATGGAGCTTTTGTGAGGATGATAAGATGTATGGACCGTATGGAAAACTTTGTGCCATCCTATCATAACCTCTTATTAGATAACCCCTATCATCTATCACCGCTTATTATCCTCACATCTTATCATCCTCGAAGTATTAACTGTTGGAGTCACCATGTTGTAGATTTTGTGGCTTTGAATAGTTCAATCTTTCAATGTTTAAAGCTTTCTACAACCGTCCAATGTCATAAAGTTGTACATGAAATATTGATTTGAACTTGAATCCATGTGTTTTTTTGCCAGAAACAGCATGACGAGTGAATTCAAAAATTCAAGTCGTTGTTATGGTTGTTGCTGTGTTGTTCACAACTTCAACCCTCCATCCACCCCAGTAAAAACACTTCGCCGTTCCAAGGGTTGCCCTTTTAAGGTCAGGGAAGGCAAGCGGAACGGCCACGTCAAGTCTTTGTGCCCGCGGAAGGGACATGGGAAAACAAAACACTCGAAAAATCTCCGACGTTCATGTCGGAAAGGACGACTTGACCATGTGATATTTCTATCAGTTGGCCTGTATTCAAGTGTTCCTTCGCTTGGAACACCTTCGATGATTCAAAGTCACCATCCATTGGTAGTATCATATATTACCCATGAACCACTTTCCCAAAAGTCAGCCCTCCATCCACGTTACCTGAAGCTCTCCAGGTATCGTGTGTTTTGATGAAGTGAACCTGGAAAACTCGGCATGTAAACTCTCCTTGTGCCAACATACGGTCTGTGACAATTGCATGGCGATGCATATCAAGGTGCCTTTGGCCAAAAAAAACACACCCATGGCGAAAAGGGGTGTGAAGATGTGAAGGTGTTGAAATAATGGGGGTTGTTTTCAAATAACCAAATTGATTCGGATATGTTTGATTTGTTTGGTTGCTACATGATGGTGGACTTCCTCCCATTCTCTTTCATTGGGCTAAAGGCTGGTAACGATCTCCAGCTTGACTCTCGAGGTGCGCTTGGATGAAGGTGATGTGAGTGGCGTGGCATGTCCTGAGCCCAACTGTCGATTGCCCATCACAGAAGACATCCTGAAACGTATCTTCGGTTCAGATAGTCCAGCTACTTGGCGCCAAAGGTTGGAGTGGAGGGGAAAAATACCAGTGTTTTTTGGGGTGTTTTGTTGGGACAGTGAATCTGGAGATGGATCCATTTCGGAGATTAGATTCACAATAGGCAATCTTCAGGGTGGATGAAAACAACTCATTGCCGGAAGTAGGTGGTGGTTGTAAACATTTCTCATTTTCACCCCTATTTGGCAAAGATTCCCATTTTGTCTAATAACTAATATTTAAATACTTTTCCACAGGTTGAAACCACCACTTGGAGTATGATTTCACATTTTTGGACACTTCCAAAAAGATGCGTCCTTTCTGAGCCCCTGTTTTTCTCGTCAACCACGTAGATACAATCTTGGATCAAAGTCCGTATTTGAAAAGTCACTTATTTTTTTTTGAATTTTAACCAGGAATTCTGAGTGAAACAATCCACAAATGTTTCCAGTTTTCCAAACGAGACCTAGCTGGTCCTGGTCAAAACCTCCCAATGATACAAGCAACGACGAGAAGAACAGTCCGGTAAGTTTGGGTGCTGAGGAACAAGCCAGACTGGAGCAGTTGAAAACCTTGAAATTTGTTGCTTGACAAAAGATAGAAAAAAAAACATCAGTGACCTTTCAGTCAGATGTTTTTTCTTTGGAAAAACACGCCTGGTGTCTTTGTTGGATGACAGTTTTGGGGAAAGCAGTTCACGTAGCTTCAGGTGGATATGAGCAAGAATATGGCCGGGTACTCAGTTTTTATAGGGTGAAGGCAGCATAAGGCAGCGACATCCCAAAGTTTGCGCCACCTTTTCCTCTCATAGGTGGAAAACGGCCCAAGTTCGGACAAGGAAACCATGATCTCGTTGTTTTCCCTTTGGGCAGGGATTTGTTTGAAGATTCATGGCGATAACAACAGCAACAACAACAACAACAACAACAACAACAACAACAACAGCAACATCAACAGCAACAGCAACAGCAACGGCACTGTCAATTCTCACTTGCTTGCCTTTGACCAAAAAACACCGTGGACCTAGGCATGGTGTCCATCACCGGGCTGTGGCAGAGTGGTGTCATATCCCAGTCAGGAGAACTGTGGATTCGTTTGGTGATGGCCATAAAAGGGCTCCCCAAAACAAAAAAAAATCTACGGGGAAGTTCGTTGAAGAATTTCCTGCCGAAAGCAATATTAAAGTAAGGATTTGGAGAAACAATCTCAGGGTGATGTTGGAATGGGGGTTTTCGGGTTGGTCAGCATGGTCATCCAATTTGATCCACTTGTGAAACTTCCTGACAATAATCTATGTTTGTTTGTTGGGCAATCGTAGGTTTTGCATGACCCAACTGGAAGATTTTGATGCCCAGTGCTTTCCGTTGCGATGTTGCTGGTATTGGTTTCAAAGGTGGGTAAGTTGATTGCCTGATACTGATGTCGGTCCTGTTTCCTGTACCGCTTCTAGGGTAGAGTTTACATTGAAGCTACACATCACAGGGTCAGATTGGTCTTCAGTTGGCGCAATGATGTGAAAATTCCAGGTGCAGTATTATGCCATGAAAAAGCTGGAGAAATGACAAATACGTTCTTAAATTTGAGTATCTTTGAAGTATTTGAAACATGGGACTTGGGGCTATCCAATGTCAACACACGTATACCGTATACCCCCCACAGAAGCTGGAAGCCTGGAAAGATGCCCATCACTTAGCTCCCAATTTTCAAAAGCTTAAAATGCGACAATTTTCGAAAATCGAAGTGGTAAAAGTTAAAATCCTGAGTTATCACCAGAATTGTTTATTAGGTGGGGATCCCATACGAGTGGGAGCGAGTTTGATTTTTTTCGTTAACACCCCCAAAAAAACAACGAGAAAAAACACACAACCAGGGCGAGAAGGTGAAGGCCATGACGGTGGTGTGTAGCTGCGGCGTGTCCTTTTGCTTCACCTGTAAACAGATAGGAGGTCATGAGCCTGTACCTTGGCAAGGTTGGGGGAAAGGTGAGAAGGGGATCAAAACCGTCCTTAGTGGATGATCAGTAGATGAGTGGTGGATGGTTTTTGATGAAATAAACGAAGTTGTTTGGGTTAGTAGAGTGGGTTAGTAGTGGGTTAGTCAGTACTAAGTGTGGTTTAGTAGTTGTAACCTACAAAGAAGTGACTTTCATTTCACAGGAGATCACCCCTCTAATCGTACAAGAGGACCGTGAGGATGCCAGGGTTTGTCAAGTTATACCTGGGAGCAAACAGTTTTCAAAACATAGGTTGGTATAATGTATATTGTACCGTATATCAGTCAACACCAATAGAAACCCGTGATTGTTCTACTTGAACAACCGCTTTTGGGTCCTACGTGTTTTTTCGTCGAATCATTGCCACAGAGATTTCTTCCACCATTTTCGGTGGAATTGTAAGGCTTAGCAAAACAGATGTTGTGTCTGGACTTTAGGGGTTTCAAGTTGATGGAAAGGAGCTTTGCAACGGGGACTTGAATGTTTCAATGGGAAACAAGATCGTTCAATGAATGCTGATCTTTTTGTCGAGACCTTTTTTTTTCATATTGGAGGCTTCGGAGTCCCCAACAGGTGTTCAACTTGTTGACGGTCTTTCTGAGACCTCCCTGAAGTCTCTTTTCAAGAAAATCTGTGAAACTTTATGGAAAGGAATATTCACAAAAGCCGTATGCCCCAAAAGGGATTGGCTTATGGTTAAATTTCATTGTTGGGTTGGCACATGAACTGGTAGGTCAGAATAGTAATGACAGAAAGAGATATATCACTTGAGCAAGAAACAAAGACGTCACTGTGAGTAAAATCAGATTTTCTATAAGTATAAAAATCCATCAATACGTAAAAAGTGCATCAAAAAGTAAGCATCCAGTAACCATCACTACAAAAACCCAATCCATCGCCCATTTTTGGTGGAAAAAAATGTGATGGCAGCTTGACATCTAAGGCCCCATGCCAAAGCTTCGCAGATTTTCTGAAAGATTTGGCACTGGTACGACGGCAGATGCAAGATGTCCCCTTGGCAAAATGTTGTTTGGGATGGGCTGGAGACTTATAGAGGTGAGGTGAGTGATCGAATCAGTGTGTGTGTGTGTGTGTGTGTGTGTGTGTGTTTTTTTGGGGGGGCATTAGCTTACATAGATTTATCTTAGAAATGTGTTCAAAGATGTTCTGTTGTCACTTGTTGCGTTGGATTCCAAGCGGATGCCTGTGTGATTTTGAAATTGAGTGTGAACTTGGGAGGTATGTTGGGGTGAATGAATTGAAATCTCGTTTTGGGGATTCAATATGTTTCATTGTGGGATCAAGAAGTGATGGGAACCTCCAGTAGGAAACACCGGTTTCCATTGAGATAGAACAGGAACCCATGATAAACAACCCCGGCAAGCATGAAAGCATCTAAAAATTCAACTGGAAATGATCAAATGTACATGAAACTACGAGGAATCAAAACAACTCAGTTGATTTTTTCATACCAACTGTTGGTTTACCAAAGGTTGATAAGTGATAAAGAGAGCGTTTGGGGTTTGGTCCATTGGTGGTTTAGACATCCGGGATGCTCCCTTTGGTACTGGCGGACGCCTGTAGGTTGTCTAGTAAAGGAAATTCCATCAAATCGGCGAAGAAAAATAGATTGAGAAAAGCAGAAGTGAGAAAAACCTAAAAACACCCCCGAAAACTAACATGGAACCTGAAAATGCCTCCTTGGAAAAGGAAAAACCTCCATTTTGGGGTTCCATGTTATTGTAATTTTCGGGGGTATGTATATATATATATATATATTCTATGCATATTACATATACAAACCTCTAAAGCCATGGATTTTTTATAGTCCTCCACTAAGAGACTTCCTCACCATCCCAACAAAAATCTGATTGCTGGGTGTTGGGGCAGTTGGGGGCTTCTACCTGGAACAAAGCCGGCGGCTTGCCACGTGGAGCCATCCAGGAAACTAACAAGTGGCTTTCAAAAAATTCCAAGACTTGCTCCTGTGGTGCGATCATTCAACGAAGTGGTGGCTGCAATCACATGTGACGTGGTCGGAAAAATTGTGTCAAAAATTGTCTTCCCTTGAAGTGGATGCACATTTTCAACACTACTTTTTGTTGGAAGGATGCTTCTTAAAAAAACTAAGAGTTTTCATAGATCTGGGGTCATTAATTCACCAGTCTAAGGGTGGGGTTGAACAAATCCGAATGCATCGTAATTTTGAGGGATTTCCTTTCAATAGTGAAGTGTTTCGTTTGGTAATGCAATGACACCAGTAGATGGCCATGAAATGATTTTTGTCCAAATATTTCACCAGGGGCTGTTGAAAAGTAGGGATTGTCAAGGGATTGTCGCTAAATGTCTATGTGTTTTTATCCGATATTATCACCTTGTGGTTTCACACCGGATGGAGAGCATTCCCGGTCTTATTTATGTAACGTTTCACCCCTCTTGAACACTTGAAATTGAGCAGTATTTTTCATGAACTTGCTTGTATCAGCTAAAGGTCCGTTGGTGGTTTGGGGCCCGTTGGTTTGGATTCCTTGGATTCCATCAAAGGGATGGTTTTCTCAAGGGCAGCCCGATTCGAATCCCCAAGCCAGCAACCCAAACCACCAATTTACCCCTAGTTGATTTTATGAACCATGGGAATCCCTTGCCAAAATCGTTTGTTACTAGGAATTCCCTCATAATATATGTACCCATTGATATCCTCCATGTCGCGACTGCAAGTGCTCAGGATTTGTAGCGTTTGTGGTCGCCACTTTTGTCTCTCGGAGATGGCTACCAGCAGTTTTTGTTGAGCTTTTGAGCCCAATTTCTTGAGCCTGTAAGTGTAGCAAGTTGTAAGTACACTATGTTTTTGATCAACTTAGATCTCAAGACATTGGCACCAACCAAGGTGTGCCTGTTTTAATGGTCGAAAGGCTAATCCTACTTTCAGCATTGATCAAGGTGAAGGACATGGCATTTCTGTCACTCAACGGTGAGCTTTCCAAACTGATTTGAATCTTCAAAGCGCTTCATACAGTGGGAGACAATCCGGTTATTCACCAAGTGGGATGCTGTGACACAGCAATTATTGTCCATCAACTGCTGTGATCCAATCATGATTCATGATTCAATTCACTCAAACATATTTTTCATATCACATGTTTGTAGATATCACCACTTGGTTGTTACCAATCAAATGATTTTTGTTGGTCCTAAAATATCAAGAGATGATTTTATACTATCCTACTACCCGGGTTACCATGACATTTCATGCATGTTTAGTTCCATATCACTGTTGTGGTTGTGGAAGACGTGGCCTCCATGGCTGGTGAATGAGGTTACATGTGTGGTCAAGACTGGGCTCCACATCGTGGGCAACCTGGAGGCTACTTGGCAGTATTGTAGCCATTTCCTATTTTAAATTTGTTGTTCATGGTACTGTATTTGTACTTGGAAAATGTCACATCAAGAATGTATACTAAACTATGGAAACTGCTCCCCTGAGATAGAATGATATCCAGGTGAACTGCAAGTGATGGCATTGAATCAGGTTGCTGACCCTGTGGCGTGGTATTGATCAGTTGTATGCAAGGGAGTTTACCTTATTTCTTGCTATTGTGGAGCTGTTGAAATGTGGGAAACCAGGAAATGTTTGAAACAAGCCACATACATCATGATAGAGAGAGAGAGTTATATTTTTCATGATACTATTATTGAGTTATTAAAGTTATTATTGCATTGTCCTGAATTTATGGAAGCCCTATTATATATTTGTCAGGTATTTTTTCTACATCCACACTGACATCTCTGTTATTTTTTTTCGCTCTTTTGCATCAGAACTTCAGGTCGAAAGCTGAAGGGCATCAGTAGGTTTAAGTTGTCATTTAGTCAAAACCCTGCTGTCCATGGGTGTTGCCAGATTGCCAGGCTTTGATTATTATCAGTGCCGTTTACCGACATCAGACGCTTTGCCTGACTTGAACGAGTTGACTTTCGTTAGTTGTATTTGTTTGGGGAAGCTCAATCGAGGAATGCAGATGCTTGATTTTTAAAAAATCAAAAAACTCATAAAAACTCCCCCCAAAAGAGTATATTGGTTAGGACCCATTGAATTTCTTCTGGGAGGGTCGGGATGAGACACTTGCGACACTTTCCACTTGAAAGATATGTTGTTGTTTTACAGCCTTCGGTTTTCCAGGCCTTTTGTTCCAATGAGAGAGCGGTTTTGAGACGAAAGGGTCTTGCACCTAAAAACTAGCATGGAATCAGAAAACTGACGCCTTTGGAAATCAAATCCTCTTCAGGTTCCAGCTGTTTGTTTTCCTCTACAACTGTTTCTGTTTTAGCTCGAGAAAAAGTCTAAGTTTTCAGTATCTCCCAAAAGTAGCGTGGTATGACAAGCCCAAGGCGGTATCCATGGCAAAACCTTGGGTGCGATTTGGAACCCCGCTCGCCCCCCCAAAACGAGGCCGGCAACACCAGCGACAGCAGTCCGACAGCAAAGCCGGTGCGCACGCGCGATGGCCAGCTGTGACATGGCATTGTCAAAATCAAAAAACGGAGAGGTCACGGGTGGAAAATGATAAACATGATGATGTGCTGGATGATTCACTTCATGAAATCCATGATGCATTTTGATGTAAATCCACCAAGACAATGGAGAGAATGAAAGATTGGAAAATGATAAATATTGTTGTTTGCAGATTTCTCTTGAGAATTGGAATTGACTAAATGTTATACGACCCGAAAACGGGCAAAAGAAATGGATTTTCCACTTTGTCTTCCCATCAGTTCAGTCATACTGAAAAGTTGGCATGACATCAATTTCAAGCTTCCATGGTGAACCGAACCATGATTTTGGCAGGCTTGCTGCAAAAAAAGATCAAAAAAGACCTAAGGGCCCAACGTGATTATTAGAACAAGACCCAAGACACCGACCGAAAAATCATCAAAACGTAGGTATCGTAGGGATCCCCCTGGCAATTCCCACTCTAAAANCGTAGGGTGATATATATATATATATATATATATGTATTCTCCGAACCCGGGGGAACATACACGGTGATGGGTTGCATGATGAGTTTTCGGCTTACAGCTGCCTGGCACCCTGGGCTCCTGTGGGCTAGGGTGTCAGGTTGTAACAGAGTTTGTGTGTTGGGTGAGCCTGCCCCATTGTTCTTGGAAGCTCAGTGATCTCCTGTGAGGTCAGGTTTTTGAGGCCCTCCCCAGACTCGGCCTCAGACGGCTTGAGACCCCTCGAGTGGTCTGAGCTGTTTGGAGGGCTGAGAGGGGTAGGGTGGTTCCTTGAGTCCTCGACCATCTGCACCTTGAGGTGCCGAGGCCTTTGCTTGAGCAGGGCTGATGGGTCTGGAGCAACTCAAAAGGGACTTGAAGGCCAAGGGTGGACAGAGCACCGACTGGGAGTTCATCCTTGGAGGAGGTTTGAGTCATGAGGACCTAGTCCCCTTTGTGGGGGAAGGGTCCGAGAAAGATGTTATGGACCGAGCCCGGGAGGTGATGAGTCCGGGTAGGATGGTGGAGTACGAGTGCTATGATCAAAGGTGGAGGAGCCAAGGGAAGGCCATCATGGAGTTGGTCAGCTTCGAGGACGAGCGGGAGAACACCGTTCGTGGTATCCACCTGGCTGCCAGCGATGGGTACTATGGCTATTATGCCAATGAGAAACTGAGGGTGGACAATGTAGTTTACCACCTGTGTTGCACCGACGCCAAGAAGTGCACCTTTAGACTGCCAAGAAGGGATCGACGTGAACTGGTTCATTTAGCACGATGGCGAATGGTAAACCCAGGAGGACTCCTCTTGGAAGGATGGACCAAGGATGTGGCAATGGCAGCCGTCAGAGAAGCTGTTGAAAAGTTTACTCCACCACCTGTGGCCCCGATAGCTCCTGTGGTGGCACCAGCGGCTGGAGGTGGAAGTGCCCTTGATGAGGCCCTGGCTGCTGAAGCTGCCGGTGGAGGTGATAGAAGGGAGCGACGAGAGGAGAGATCAAAACGTGGGCGTGAGGCTGAGAAGAAGGCCCGTGGATCAGTGGGCCAGTTACTTGGCTGAGAAGGAAGAAACTGAGAGGCAGCAATCACGGCGAAAGCGGAAAAGAGAAAGAAGCCGAGATGACAGAAAGCGGATTGACAAGCGAAGTCGTGGACCTGAGGATGACAGTTATGGCAGCGATTCGAAGGATGATGGGAGTTCGGAGGAGTCGGATTTTCAGAAGCCCCCTACCCGGGGAGGGGCAGATATCTGGAAACTGGCAAAGAAAAATCCCGGGAAGCTGCTGAGAAGTGGCATGGAAGAAATGTCCCGGTACCTGGCGGATCAGGTCGGGGACGGGCAAGACGAGATCCGGTGGGACCAACGCCGAGTGATGGCCTACATAAATCAAATCCTCCCAGTAGGTCACCAAGGAGGAGGTCCAGGAGTCCGCAACCAGCGAGAGGCAGTGACCTTAGGGACGGCGATAGATTTACTCCTCAACGGTTCCCTGGCGTCCCTACAGGACCTGTTGATGCAAAGGCTAAAGGCCTTGGAGACGGCGATGCAGGAACAGAACTGGCAGGCCGCTCGACACCAAGAGCTAGTCAGCTTCATTGACGAACACGGGGGAACGCGAAATGGCCAGCCGTACCGAGATTCGAATGATGAAGCTGAGGGCAGCAACTATGAAGGCCAAAGGGCATCTCCGTGACGCCGATGGGGCAAAAGAGCCCAAGTCGAAGTCCCCAACGAGAGACACGGGTGAGTCCGGGTGAGGTTCAACGACGTGCCGAGGATCATTCCGCCTGAGGGGACCACTTTGGTTCCACGGGAGGAGAAAGCAGCAGAGGAGAAGAAGGAAGCCGGAGGCCAGAAGCAGCCGGGAGCAGATCAGCCGTGGTGGAAGAAAAAGAAGAAGAGAGGCAAGAGCAAGCCTTTCTGGAAGCAAAAGAGAAAGGAGGAGGAGAGCCGGAGCGATCAGTCAAAAGAAAGCAGCGAGAAGAGAGGGAGGAGTCCAACCCCCCATCCATCAGCGAGGAAGGTTCGATTGCAGAACTAGCTGGTGAGGAGATAGAGGAGATGCTGGTGAAGTACCGGAAGTGGCTCAAAGAGAATGATGTCTCTGGTTTGACGGTGGCCCAGATGGCGGCACATATGGTGATCCAACTGAAGAAGTCAGGCACTAGTTTTGGAAAGTATCTTTTGAGGATGGTGTCCGAGCCTCCTGGCGTGGAGGGGCAAGCAAGGCGACGGAGCGTCTTGCCTCTGCCATTGTTGCCTGACTCATCAAAGGAGTTGAAGAAGATTTGGGAGAGTGAAGAATACCGCAGGTTGATGGGCAGTTGGAGTGAAAAACGGAAGTTGACAGCAAACCAGGTTCAAAGAGGAATGAGGAAGAGTGGCATTCTGTTATGGCGCGGCTTGATGGTAGCGGGCCTCAATTTCCTTTGGGGTGGCTGCCGGATGGCTGGAAAGACATGCCATAGGAAGCCAACGGTGGCCCAACAAGGCTGCTTTGATCGACTGTGGATCGTGGCCCGCAGATTCGTGGATGACGTGAGCGAGGTTAAGGAGAAATTGGTCAAAGCGCCGGGTGCTGGAGATTGGAGTGAGAAGTTGGAAGGAGTTCGAATCTCCTATCAGGGAGAGATAGTGGAGAAGGCTCAAGAGCCAACACTCGAGCAAGTGCTCCCAGGTCTTCCGCCTCCAGGCTATGCAGGGGGCGAGTGGCCATCACAGATTTGTGCGAGGGAGAAGTAAAAGAGCTTCTGGATCCCTCAAAAGCGTTTTTGGACGGAGAGGAACTTCCTGAGCGAATCCCCACACCCAAGGTCATGGCCAGTGATGAAGAGTGGGAGAAGATATGTAAGGTGTTGATGGAGAGAGGCCTAGTGAGGCCCGTGGAAGAGATAGCTATTGTTGGAGAAGAGAGGATTGAGAATGGGGCCTTTGGAGTGATCAAGCCCAACAAGAAGACGGAGTCGGGCAAGGACGTATTGCGGCTCATCATGGACTTCAGGCCCTGCAATTCGGTGACGAAGATCATTGAGGGTGATGTGAGGTCACTCGCTGGGGCCCCGTCACTGCAGCACGTAGTACTGCCAGAAGGTACCGTGCTAAGAGTCTCGGCAGAAGATCTTGTAGCAGCCTTTTATTTCTTCGCATTGCCCCCAGCCTGGACTAAGCTGATGGCCTTTCAAAAGAAGGTCTCTTGGAAAGCGTTGGGGTTTGACAGACAAGCCTGGCATGACCCCCCCACTCGGGGCATGCGTGTTGCCTATGGGATGGGCTTCCGCACTGGGGATCCTTCAACACGCCCATCGCCGTTTGGCCTTGGCTTCCCCTCTGAGGGGAGCAGGCCTGTTGGGGGAGCTGGAGATTAAGAGGGACTCCGAATTTCCGGAGATTGAAACAGATGGAGGTGCAGCTTGGAGCCTGTACCTGGATGACACCAGCATCTTGGAAATCCTCAGTGAGAAGGTAGAGAAGGAAGTAAGGGGAAAGAGCCCGGAGGAGCAAGATCGGCTTCGTCCAGCCTATACTCACTGGGGGATTCCCTACAGTGTCGACAAGGCCCTGACAAGAGCCAGGACAGCAGAGAAACTAAAAGGGCCATTGAATGCATGTCCTTGGGGGCAGTTCTCTGCTCGAAGGAGTATCCAGTAAAGAAGCTGGCCCAGGTCTACGCTGGGAAGGAGGTCCACACACTGCAGTTTAGAAGGCCTCTTTTCAGTGTGTTCGACTTGTTGTGGAAAGGAATCGGAGCAGCAGAGAAGACCATGAAGATGACGAGAGGGATCATTGAAGAGGTCTTGCTGGCTGGTTGTCTGGAATGCCTGAAGTTCAGTGATCTGAGGGCCAGCTTGAACGGTGTGGTGACTGCCTCAGATGCCTGTGAGTCAGGCAGGGGGACGGTCTACGCCAACCAGCTGAGTGCCCGCGGATTGGCTGATGTGCTTGCATTGGAGGAGAAGTTGGACAAGGACATAAAGGACGAGATCGGGACGGATCCCCCTGAAGTGGTGGTTGTCATCGACTTTTTCGCCGGGATTGGTGCACTGTCGAGATCACTGGAGCTTGCAAAGTTGCCCGTGGCCCACGCAGTGATCATAGAAAAGGACCCGGATTGCAGGAGGCTACACAGGAGGCGATGGCCTTCATGTTCGCTGCTGGTGGACATCAAGAAGGTGACGAAAAAGCAGCTGGAAAAGGAAATCAAGCGTATACCAGGGGTGACAGGAGTTGTCGCCGGAGGTGGATCGCCTTGCCAAGGGCTATCGAAGTTATCTTCGCAGCGGCTTCACCTCGAAGATCCGAGGTCAGCACTTTTCTACGACATGGCAGAAAGGTTCAAGTGGATTTCGGAGATCTGTTTACAAATGGGGATCTGGTGCCTAAGATTTGGTGAGAATGTGGTAGGAGATGCAGGAGACATAGAGGAGATGAGCCGGTATCTCCAGATCAGTCCCATTCAAGTCTGTGCCAGTGACCTTTCTTGGGTCAGGCGTCCCAGGCTTTATTGGGGGTCAGTTGAGATCGACGACCATGAGTCTTTCACGAGAGAAGAAGGCCCAGTGGCTGACAGATTGCGGTTTGATGCTCCGTGTGAGGGTGTTGGATGGAGGATGGGAATGGCCTAGTCAGATGCTGGATGAAAAGGCCAGGTTCCCGACATTCACAACGCCTATACCAAGGAGCAGGCCACCGCCGCAGGTTGCAGGGCTGAAACAGTGTGATGAGGCGACGATAGCCAGGTGGAAGGAAAATCAAATGATGTTTCCGCCCTATACTTTCAAGCCAGAGTTTTTGGTGAAGAATCGAGAAACCGGAGCGCAACGAGTGCTGAACGCAGATGAACGTGAGGCCTTGATGGGGTATCGCAAGGGATACACAAAGGCACTATTCAAGAAGGCAGCCTCCAGTCCGGAGGAGGAGTTCCAACAGGAGGTGGCACGTATGGCGGCCCTGGGAAACTCTTTTCATTGCCCGACAGTGGCGATACTATTGGACCTTTGGTTGTGGTCTCGCAAAGTGAGAACCGATCCCATTGGCTTCAAAGCCATTTTGGCAGAGTGGCATGCTGAATTGAAAACAGTGAGAGAAAAGTATGAGGATACACCGCTGGAAGGAGATGAAACAGGAATGCGATTGAGTGAAACAGAGGATGAAAATCTGTCCCTCCTTCCAGAGCGAGGGCGGTTTCGCCCCAGCTGGATTGTTCCTTCGGAAGAATGGAAGGAGAGTGAAAGGATGAAGGAAGCCAGTCAGAAAATCGTGCACCACTACTTGAGGCGTATGGAATTCCGGGGGTCCGATGTAAGATTGGACCTAGGAGTGCTATTCAAGCCGGACCAGGCACCGCGTACCTGGACATGCGAGTGTGTAACTTTTTTTTGGTTAACCAAAAACTATTGGGTTTACCAAAACTTTTTTGGTTTTACCGAAAAAAAAGATAAAACCATTGGAAATGTATGTAGCCTTTTTTGAGAAACAATTTGAAATTATTTTTTGTATTTGTAATATGGATTTTGTCAAAAGTTGAAAAATATCATTTTTATATGTATGTTTGAATTGCCTTTCTTTAAAATTCAATCCTTTCGTGTTCCGGTATACTGACAACTAAATGTACGAACCATATATTTATAAAGCCATATAAATATTCAATAGATATAGCCGCTTTTTTTTTTGAGCGCTGCTCTGTGTAAACAAGTGTGCATGTTTTGGAGGCCAGGAAAATGTACGTTTAGATTCATGTGGTTTCTCTTGGCGAATGCAAATACATTTCCTGTGTTTTGATTTCAGGATAATGTATCATTTGCCTTGGTGCCAATGCAAATGCTCCATTTCCTCTGTTTTGATTTCAGGATAATGTATGATTTGCCTTGGTGCCAATGCAAATGCTCCATTTCCTCTGTTTTGATTTCAGGATAATGTATGATTTGCCTTGGTGCCAATGCAAATGCTCCATTTCCTGTGGTTTGATTTCAGGATAATGTATCATTTGCCTTGGTGCCAATGCAAATGCTACATTTCCTGTTTTTTGATTTCAGGATAATGTGTCCTTTGCCTTGGGGCCAATGCAAATGTTACATTTCCTGTTTTTTGATTTCAGGATAATGTATCATTTGTTTTGGGGCCAATGCAAATGCTACATTTCCTGTTTTTTGATTTCAGGATAATGTATCATTTGCCTTGGGACCAATGCAAATGCTACATTTCCTGTTTGTTGATTTCAATGACGAGAAGATGATAAATTCAACGGCATTGGCATGTGAAAGCGTTTGTTCTTGCAACTGCCACATGTATACAAGTTTTGCTGGCATTTTGCTCTTAAGTTGGTCACAAAATGCGGTGTGTAAGATGCAACTGAACATGTCATACATTTGAACCAATGAATCAGTTTTGACTGGAAAGAACATGCTCAAACAAAACACAACCCACCTGCAGTTTCATATATTATAGGTTTAGCGGGGCCGCGTGGCTCGGGTCTATAGCTCGCCAACATGGGTACGATTGACGGGCCTGGGGCTTGGGGCTGCTGTTTTGAGGACTTGTATAATGAAACATGTACTCTTAGTCTTAGACAGGTTGAGTCAAGTGGGTTTATATATATATATATAATCAACGTTTACTTATTTATGATCATGTATTGTTGGTGCACCCACGCAGGCCTTTTGGGGTCCAAACGCTCTGTGTGGTATATAGTTGCTAGTCCAGCGACTTGCAACTGTAATGGCAGATCCTAGTGCGGCAGCTGTTGAAGTGGTAGCTGTTGATGAGCAGCAGCGGCAAGCGGCAGAGCGGTTGAAAGCACTTTCTCAGGTGGTGTTTCAGGAGCTGGGTTCAAAATGGTGAAAGTCAAGGGGTGTCTTTTTTGACAGTTTTGCTTTTCAAAATAATTGTTGCTTGATTTTGTCGCAATCCCAACGGTTCTATACATATACCCTAATAGGAGTGGAAAGACGATGCTGAGTTGAAGGCCAGGGTCATTGCTAATAAATCTTTCCTGGTCTGGCCAGCGGATTTCACCGGGAAGGAAAAGAAACCTACTTCAATGGCAATCAAGCTCAATAAGCAGATCTTGAAACCTCTAGTTGGAAGGGCAGACCTGGAAAGTAAGCTTGGTGGGGTTCCTGTGCTGCAACCTCTCCTTGAATCCTTGAACGAGACATGGTCTGTTTCTGGATGTTAGAATTTTAGCAAGGTTTTAGTCATTACCCTCGCCATAATTTTAAGTTTGGTAGAGCCGATACATGTTGCAACGGTGCCTGTGAAAACTGCATTTGCTGCTGTGCTAAAAGGCTGGCGCTACAGAAAAGCGGTGCAATAAGGATGCACATGGCATCAAATCCCTGCTCAACCATCATTCCAGTGCCTTGGACCCAAACATGAAAAGAAAATGAAGTGAGTACGCGATATGTGTGTGTGTGCGTATCGTGTGTGTCAAACTTTTATCTTTACTATATAGTAAAGTCAGAAGTTTAAATAGAGATACAAATTCAAACTTCTGACTTTACTATAGTAAAGACAAAAGTTTACATATGGTCTAGAGTCTATGTCGAGGTTGAGGCTTCAAGTTCAAGTAAAAAGATTTCGTGTCCATACCACAAGATGTTACAAGACTTATATTGGTTTCATTCTGTGCCTGCAGAGCCTGCAGTTGTAAATACATCTAGATCCTTATGTATGTTCAAAGCGCTCCAAGTGTGCAATGTTCAAGCTCCCCATCTTTGCATAAGGGCTGGTAGACCGAGCCAGCTCGCAAAGAGATCCTGATGTCCAGGAGCTCACAGATTCTGGTTCTGCATTGGCATTGCGTTTCATTTGTGCTTTCGGTATTGCGGAATGTATGTTTGGTCTCAAGGTTTTAGTAAGGAATTTGGGTTTATGTATATATTTATTCTGTTATATACGTAATTGATTATACATGTTTTGCTGTGTGTTGCGTTTCCCTCAAATAGCTCAGGAGCTTTCCCTTTCTCGTTACCCTCGAGAGCCTCGCTTTGCCCTCCCCAAGAAGACTTCTTTCAGTCAGAGTGAGGCAAGCATGCTACGGTTTTGAACATGTTCGAACTTCTATAATATATTTGAATGTGAATTTCTCCAAAAGGTCCATGGGCCTTGAATTCATGTTATGTCCCCTTTTTGGTCAGGCCAGTAGTCCAACAACTTCTACTGGTGTGCCATCTGATCGCACCTCTCCTGTGGATTCAGCGGGGCATGCTAGCCTGAGCCCTGCCTCTGCACCTCTTCAAGACCTACCTGATTTGATGGGTTTGCGACTTGAAACTATGCCCTATGATTCCGGTAGTTGCCCCTTTAATTTTCAGCAAACGCTTGAAATGCCTGAGACCATTCCTGCCTTTGGTTCTTCGCAATCCTTCCCTGCCTATCTCCCTGCGTCCTTTTCAGCGTGGCACCAAATTCCTGAAGGGGATTCTCAATGGATTCCTGATGGTGATTTGCAAGATGGCCTGCATTTCGGGTTAGCGCCTTCCTTGCAACCTGCGTTTCCTTGCCCTACAAACGTGTATGAGATTCGCAGTGATGATGAGCCCACATTGCCTGAGCAACCTCAGGCGTGGGCCTGCTTGTTGGAAATCAAGATGTCAAGTGCAAAAAGAAGAAATGATTGTTTAGGGTTCTCTTGTGAGCAAAACATGGGTACAACAAGCATGTACAAGTGGATCGCGCAAGCATGTTCAACCAATACGAGGTCTGCGGCTTTAGATTTCATATAACTGCTGTGTTCCTCTTTGTCCAAGTGTGTGCTGCATGCAGGCTTTGGCGCCTCCAGTCGAATGGGGAATTTACGCAAAACATGCAAATGATCAGATGGAGACTATGCCTTGGGGAGTGGAAAACACACAGGACTGACTGCGGCAAAAAATTACCTAAAAGGAAACAGGGTTGGGCAAATTCAAACAAAGCGCAGCCTTTCCTGCAGTTCTTTGTTTTTTGATTTGTACAATTATTTGCCAAGGCCAAAACCTTAGTACTGCGTGTATCTAAATGAAACCCCTCCCTTAGATTGTTTCATTTCACTGTGGAGCCTTCAAAGCATTGAACATGGGTCAATCTATTGTCATTTTGCCACAACATAATTCAACATGATGGAAGATCAAACTAATCCTGTTCTACATCCATTTGGCTGATTTACCTTTCAACGTCTAGATCCAGTTTGTCATGCTCCTGGGTCATATTGTATATATAGGTTTGATTCGCCCACTTAGATGTGTTTACTGATTGTGTGATATCTTGCGTTTTGTGTTTTTGAAAAGGTGTTCGCCCTTTCAATAACACCAATGCAGAGATATCGTGCAACCAATAAAAACATAAGTGGGAGTATCATTGGAAGCCTTTTAATGATTGAGATAGTCATCAACAGTGATCTGTGGCTAACAACAACTTCATGCTGCTTGTAAGTTGTATCACCTAAAACTGGAAAAGAGAAGGCTGTTGATGAACACTCTGGTATAGGAGTTCGTGGCATCCATGGCTAGCGAATGCCAAAGGGTAGAGAAAATGGCTGTTGAGTCATCGATGGAACATGTTTCCAGGATGCATTAAACAAACAATACCAAACATGTTTTTTTCAAACGCGCCAGAAGAAAATCGCAGAAAACAGCAGGGCAAATTTAAATTGAGCAATCTCAGGTACCACCGTTGCCCTGCAAAGCTTTGCAAAGGCCACCAGTGGTTCATCTTGGCACCATCTATGAATCGCAGGAATTTCCAGCCGGTGGGCCAATCTTACCTGATCGCTGTCCAGAAAAACATGAAGACTCTCTTGGACATCGACCTGCAAGTGAGGTGCCTTCAGAAGAACGAGTTGCAGAGACTGCATATGACACTTCGCAAGAAGCTCCTGAAGTTCATCCTGAGGAGGAAGCTCCTGAAGCTGAGGAGGAAGCTCCTGCAGGAGTTGGTCCTGAGGAGGAAGCTCCTGAAGTTCGTCCTGAGGAGGAAGCTCCTGAAGTTCATCCCGACCAAAAAGCTGCTGAAGTTGATGTGGGTCCAGAGGCTCGGAAGGCAGTCCACGAGAGGATGATGAAAATGGACGAGGTGGAGTTTGCCAAAGCTATGAAGGCTGCGCAACAGCACCCTAGATTCTGTGATTTTCTCATGTCGGTGCCTTTTGATAAGGCGAATACTGAGGTGGAGTTTCTAGTGCTATGGGAGCTTTGGTGCAAGTACTTTGGTGTCGCTGCAGAAGCTCCTTCAGTTCAGGTACTGACGGCTGCTGAGCAGCGGGCGCTTCGAAAAGCCAAGACTGAGAAGGGAAAGAAAGGAGGAGCCACAAGCAAAGCAAAGAAGGCAAAGGGTGCAAAGAAGGGAAAAGGCGCCAAGAAGGGAAAAGGTTCAAAGAAGGGAAAAGGCTCAAAGAAGATCAAGAAGTTGAGGCGTGCAACGAAGGCAAACAGGGCGAAGCGTGCAAAGGAAGACCTTGAAGAAAAGGAGCCTGTAGAGCCAGAGCCGGAGGTCGAGGGCCCAAAGAAAAAGCGCCCCCAATTGATCTGCTTGAGTGACCAGGAGACCTTCAAAAAGAAACCTGATTGCGTACGATTGCAACGTGTTTCTCTTTTTTTTTAAAGTCAACATGATGGTTCGTGTGTGTTTTTCCATTTCCTTCCTTAGACCCTACACAAACATTTCGTATGTATATATATATAATATATATACATATATACATACATACCTGGAACTTCATGTGTAAAATTTGTGCCTTTTCGTCCAAAAAACAACCAAAGCACAAATTCACACATGAAGTTCTAGGTATGTGTGTATACATGTATATATTTAGATATATATATATATATGCATATTAAATATACACCGAAAAAATGTTTGCACTTTGAATTCTAATGTTCTCAGGATGGTGAAAAACACCGCGGACTTTGCCCTGAATATCTACTGGACTCGTCTTCAAGTAGGAGTGCGATCCAAGCAGTCGAAACGTCAAGTATGGACTACATCGCAGTCCATGGACATTCCTGGCTTTGGTGAGAAGATTCGGCTCGCAAATGCAGTTGCTGCTCGATTGCAATACCATGTCATTTTGCTGCGCTCACGAAATTGTGTATGAAATGCATATATACATATATTTAATATATATGATACAAAATCATTGGGTCAACAAACAAAACATGTAAGAATTGATTGATCATTCTTACAGAGTTTTGTTTAGTTGCCAGAATGATGATGTATCATATATATGCCTATATGTGGATTTCCATAAAGAGGAAACGACCAAAATTGACAAGGGACCAACGATTGCCTGTATCATATTTCAGCTATGCATAATGGTTCCTCCTAACTGTTCAAATTTGGAAGTTTTCCATGTGTTTCACTTGTCAAGGGTTGCCATTGTATGGGTATTTTCAACGGCAGCTGCAGCATTGTATATAGAAACTTCTTTCTTGGGTACAGTACTTCCAGGCAGCTGCACCATATTGCAAAACAAATAGAGGAATCTACATGCTTCAAGCCACACATTGTATCTTTGCGTTTGAAATCTGTTTTGAGGCTGCGCATCTCCAGGCACACGATGGCGATACTAGTGGTTTGGAGAAGCTTGTGACCAGGACCCTGATCAAGCTCTGGGAGGTTCACAACCGCAACAATTTTGCAGCATAGTCATATAGGGCGATTCTATTTTTGACACGGGGTGGCCAAATGAATGGTTACCATTTGGCTTGTAGTATCATATACTGCAATATCAATGTTTTCTTGGGGGGTTCAACCACATGGGACTCAAACAAGTAGTCTGCATGTGCTAGGTTGTGTCTTTGTTCTGCCAGCATGCTTGCGCATGTGACCCCAATCCCAAATATCAGTCAAAACAAGTTTTATTAAAGGTTTTGGGCGAAGAACACCACTTCTTATTTATTGTGGCCTGAGGGGCTATATGCGTATGCGTGAGTGCTGCAATACAATCGCGGAAAGTATAGCAGTGGAGATGAAAAACATGTGAACGCGTTTTGCACAGTTGTTGTTGCTGGTGTGTTTGCAACTTCTCATGGCTTGCTTTCTTAGTGTAGAGTCTCGAAAGCCTTCACTTACAAATCAAACATGGGTGCATATACTATTTGGTGTTTCTGATGCTGTTGGATTATTCTCAGGTCATGGGCCGTGGCGCTCTGAAGCGGGCCCTTTCATCATCGGATGATGATCGCAGTGCACGAGGTACAGGTGCCCCCCCATCTGATCAGGCTTTGCGTTTTGGTTTTGTTGGTGGTGATGAGGTGATGTGTGAATGAATGGTTCACCAGCAAATGATACACATGACGCGTTTGCATACTACACAATTGCCTTTGAGACTTGGTGTTTTCAATTGCTTGGATGGAAATAAACTCCTCAAAGCAAAGCTTTCTTGGAGCTTATTTCCTGGTGCAATTGCAAACATTGAGTATGCAAAAGCATGTGTGTAATATGTGGTCACGAAATGTAAGACTGTAGTGAGGACATGTATAACTCTTACAATCTTGTAGTATACATGTTTGTGTTTAAAAATCAAAGCTGGTTAGCAGCAGGAAGTTGTGTTTCACCAACTTTGGCCCTCAAGCACACACAAAAGAATACAAGACTTGATGATTTTGGCTGGAGCTGTCTTGTGGAAGAATAGAAGCATGTATTTAATATAATATAATATTTATATATGTATAGATGAGTCAGACATTGCAGTTCGATATAAAACAAATCATCCGGTTTACACAACATCAAATTTAGATTTGACTTTGAGCCATGCCAGCACCTACCCAGTGGAATGTGGACACTGCAGTGAGACGGCTTTTTGTTGCAAGGGCCCCTTTTGTATCTTGGTGCAGTTTATGAATATCTAAGATTATATGGGTCCCCAATCTGTCTCAATCTATGGCATTCCAACATTGCAATGTGGCGTTCCAAGGTCTTGGTACTCGTTGTGGTCCTCCTCCTCTGCACTGATGGTTTGGATTTCACATGGGTATCCTGGTGCAAAAATGATCCTTTTCATCGCTGCCCAAAAGAATGCCACAAAAGCATGTAAATACACCAGGGATGAAGAATCATGCTGATTTTCCCTGATTGTACCCTTAATGCATGTTAAATGTTTCTCTCTCTCTTGGAAGTGTGTTTTGGGGTGGCTATGGCTTACTGTTGGAGCAAATATCGAAGCACTTGGTGGGGAAACACGAAGAAGATAGATATGTGTCGTATTTTCTTTAGCCTGGAACATCTCAGGCCTATCGCTTCGTAGAGTTCTTCTCCGGACAAGGGAACGTGACGTGGTCTCTCAAGCATTGCGGCTTTCCAGGCATTCGGTTCGATCGAGATCTAGGGGGTCGATACAACAATATTTTCGAGCCGGCTGGATTTGGGTAGCTTGTCAGGTTTTTTGAATTGTAAAATTTTGTTACTTGTGGGTGTACGGTGGAGAAAAAAATATTGTTATAATTTATAATGTTTATCACCTGCACGCCTGGGCTTGTGACCCCAGGTGTGCGATCATGTCAATTCTACAACTCCTCCCCGGCTCCTTAGTGATACTTGCACCTGTGTGCTCAAGTTTCTCTTTTATGTCCAGTTCTCAAAACTGCCGGTACCTTTTTATGCCAGAGGGCAATCAGGGGCTGAGTTGGGTGAAGGCAGGCAACGTGATGTCAGTGCGTGTCACCCTCTTGTGCTATTTATGTGCAGCGCTCGGACTGGTATTCATTCTGGAGCAACCTGCAAGTGGCAAGTTTGCTTTGATGCCACGATGGGAATATTTCTGCCAGAAAGTTTGTTATGTGTGTGGGTTGCAGCTAGTATATTGTTGGTTTCACCCATCTTTCTACAAGGGTAGTACACTGTACACTCGTTTTTTTGGTGTTGTTGCTATGTTTGGTCTTGTTTTTGGCGCTTCTTATATCCAAGCCTGTCAATACCAAATGGTATTCACAATCTTGGATATCTTGAAGCTTGGTTTGGGTTGATTCTACTTGTGTCATGGTTTTGTTGTCTTAGGTTTTCCGGCAACGGCTTTGGATGAAGAAGTATGGAGTTGCTTCATGCAAACCCTCCCTACTTTGGTCCAACTCATGGATGATTAGAGAGTTGGACTTGGGCCCGCTGACCGCTTCTGAGAAGGCAAGTTCAACTCCACTTGCACACAGCTACAGAGACGGAAATGGGGTAAAGAGGTGTACAGGAAAGAAGGGAATCCTAAAGGAATCACAGACTCTTGTCTAGATTTTTTCCAGAAAACTCTCAAGTTTGTTCTAGCTTTGAAATGTGAATGTAAGGATATGTATGTCCTGTTTGAATTGCTAACCTGAGGACGTACCCGAAAGCTCTCGGCTACAAAATTGCTTCTTTGCTCCCTGATCTTCCTAGCGGTGTTTGGGGACTACGGGATCCTCAACACATTACTGAAGTATCTTGCCAAAAAAAACTTTCAATTTGAAGTAATGTTTATCATGTTGTAAATATCTATACATCGCATCCACGTAATGTAGACCATTGTATGTACCTAAATATGTGCATCAATTTTGCAAAACTGGTGGTGGGCGTCTTGTAAAACTGATGCACATATTTAGAGATATACAATGATACACATTACATGGGAGTGATGTATGGATAGATGAACAACACGATTAACATTCCATGACAGTACACATCCCCTGGCCTAACCCTTCCTCAGTTTCTCGTCTGGGCAACATCAGTGTGTAATCTGACCTTATTTGAATTTGATCAGATTCCACACCTTTTGTTCCGGCAGTAAGAAACCGAGCCCACCCTATGTCTTTGGACATGCCCTTTCATACTGACTGAGGCCGATGGTTCTGCGGAGGAATTCTTGTCAAGCATGCTTTTGGACTCAGATGCGTGGGACGATGCTGACATGGCTTCAGTAATTCAGTACGTGCGGGGAAATCGCAAGTTGAATGTTCCTCCAAAAATTAGAGAGGTTCTGCGCATGAACAAGTGAACCATGCAAACTCTCGCAAGTGTTGGCTGTGGCTATTGAACATATATAAACTTGTCATTGCAATATTTCAAATTTAAGTATGTGATTTTAGGTTTCATTTCAAAGCTGGTTCCCACAACTGAATTTCAAAAACCAATTTTGATGGTTGCTTCCTTGGCACTTGCTGGAATAATTACTGCATGTAAGCAAAAAAGTATTGGTTGGCAAATAAATTGTCCTTGGCAGATTGATGCGATGTCTGAAATATGACATCTGGAGTCCTGTTGGACAAAAATGTTTTGGAGCTTTGAAACACCTGCGTCGAAATCCGTCGAAACCCGTCGAAATACCAGGAAATAATTGGTAAAACCATAAAAAAAAACGCGAAACCCGTCGAAATTTTTTTTGTGTCATATAGTGCCAAATTTTGTCAAAAAAGAACAATTGAATGAAATATGAGTTTGAAACGTCTTCTTTTCAGTGGATTGTTTGAGTTTACCACATTTTTTGTAGATTTCAGTCTGGTGTGCCTTGCTTCTACGCAGGTGTTCCCTCACAACCGTTGGCTATCGCTGCTGAACGCCAAGAAGCAGGTGGGAATTGCGCCCAGTGTTAAGGGTGTGTGCAAGCATGTTTCATAATTTGTGTCAAGCACTATATCAAAACCAAATCTTTCATGGCAAAAGGAAAAGTTGTTTGAGTATTTGCAAAGATGTTTTTTGGCATGGTCAATGGCAAGCAATATTGTTCAATGTGAAAAACCTCATTGTATGTATGAGTGGGATGTGAAACTATTCTTGCTGCTTTTTCTCATGTTCGTTAGTTTTATGAACATGAGAACAAATCAGCCGGAATATTTTCACATCGCTGCTCTATACACATGCAATGATGTTTTTTGCTGCTGTATAGTCCCTCGACAACATGTGCATCAAGTATCAAGTCAACAATGATTGCAATTTATAGGGCTCAGGGTCATTGTTTGTACGGGTCATGGATCTTCGAAAGTTCAGCAAAGCGTGGTCTTGCAACACTCTTGCTGGTGGTGGTGCTTGGATGAGTGCGCAGAGCCAACCATCCTACCAGCCTCAAGTTCCTAGTTTTTGCAATTAATGTAAATTGTTTTCCTGTATTTTTTCAAAACCCGCCATCCAACCATGGAAATCAAAACGGGATGTCACCACATAACCTATTTCTGGAAATAGGTTATGTAATGGTTATATCCTCTTTTGATTTTCACCCCATGATTGGATGAGGTAAAGGAAGAAGTGCAGGAGTCTTCAGGGAGGCCTGCTGCAGAACAGGTTGAAGCATACCAACAAAGGATGCAGCAGCAAGCGCAACGGCAGCAGCTGCAACAACAATGGATGCAGCAACAGGAGATGCATCAGCAAGCAAATCGACAGCAACTGGAACAACAACGCATGCAGCAGTTGCAAGAGATGCAGCAGCAAGCACAGCAACAGCATTTGCTCCAACAACGTTTGCAGCAGCAAGCACACCAACAGCAGTTGCAACAACAACGTATGCAGCAGCAACAAGAGATGCATCAGCAACAACAGCAACAACCCCCTCGGGTGGTACAGCCACTGAAGCCCACCCCAAAAAGTGTTGGACGTACGCCACCCACACTCATGCAAAGCACCCCAAAAATGCCAGGGCCAACAAGAGCTCCAGGAGTTCAACCAGCAGCTCCAGGAGTTCAACCAGCAGCTTCAGGAGTTCAACCAGCAGCTCCAGGAGTTCAACCAGCAGCTCCAGGAGTTCAACCAGCAGCTCCAGGAGTTCAACCAGCAGCTCCAGGAGTTCAACCAGCAGCTCCAGGAGTTCAACCAGCAGCTCCAGGAGTTCCACCAGCAGCTCCAGGAGTTCAACCAGCAATGCAAGCTGCATTGCGCAACATGGATGAGCATGAAGAAATGCAACGGATGCAGAAGTGCATGATGCAAATGGCACTGCGCAAGACAGAGTTTGCACAGCATGAAGTTGTACAAGCGATGAAGCAGGGTGTACTTATGCCAGGGATGGTCAACTTGAGGCAGCCTGCAACAATGCCGTCCGAAGACCTTGAAGCAAGAGCAGCACAGCTAACACCGCGATCATGGTTCAGGCAAAGCATGCCCGATGCGAGCAGGCCACAAAGTCCTGAAATGGATGAAGAAAGGATGCGTGAAGCTTATCTTCACAGGCAGAGCACTCACGGACTGGAGGAACAGCAAATGTTTGATCAGCGAATGAGTGAGCAGAGAATGTTGCAGCAGAACTTGCAAGAGCAAACAGTTGAAAGTCAAGAAGCCGCTGTCCTAGAACAGGCAGCTCAGATCCAAGCAACAAAGACAATGGAAGATCAACAGGTCAATGATTTTTCAAAAGATATTGAACAAGAGATGCAGAGAGAGGTGGAACAGCAAAATGCAGAAAGAGATCAAGAAGCAAGAGCTGCAACAGAAACAAATGAAGAACGAACCGGACGTCAATTATACGAGGTGACCTACAAGACATACGAGCCTCAAGATGCTATGACATTTCAACAACTCCTTCACCTGAACCGGATCAGAGAAGAAGAGGGCAGGAGCCTACGCAAAAAGTATGCGGAAAAGAAACGTAGGATGGATGAGTTGGCGGCAGAAAAGGCACGAATCTTGGCCCTGGAGGAGGAACAAGCTATGGAAATGTCAGAGCTTCAGGAGGAAGCAAAAAAGCAAGAAAAGCAACATGAAAGACAAATGGCATGGAATCAGCATTTGCGGAAAGAAGAGATGCAAGAGGTTTTGGAACAACAAGAATATATCAAAAGGTTGGAGCAGGAACTTCGACTACGACAGCAGCAAATGCCATTGCCCATGCAGCAGGCAGTTGGAAACATGGCAATTGAGAAGCAACAAGCGCAGGCAGAGGAACACATGGCAGCTTTGCAGCAGCATCAACAACATGCAGCACGCATGGGGCAACAGCAGGCAGCTGCACACATGGCTCAACAACATGCAGCACACATGGGGCAACAGCAGGCAGCTGCACAAATGGCAGGCGTTCAGCCACAACAGCAGGCAGCTGGACACATGGCTCAACAACATGCAGCACACATGGGGCAACATGCAGCACCAACAACTCCTCGCATGCCTTATGTGGGTGAGTATATAGCGCCGACTCCGCACACCATGTTTTTCAGGCCTGCTGTGGGAGGTGCTGATGGTCAGCCGTTTGAGAAGAGGGGTGTGCAGGGCCACACGATGATGACTCCAGAACCCTGTCGTTTGAAAGATTGTTTTTTTTGCATTTTTTTGATGGTGGATGAAACTCACCATGTGGTGATGTCTTAAAAACAGTTGGTTTATGGATGTTCCACCAGGGTTTGACTATGTACCATATATATATATAAATTACTGTTGCAAAGATTTGTATACACATCTTTTTTGTATACACATCTCATCAACATTCGCTGAGATGATCTGAGATGTGTATGTGCTAAGATGTGTCTACAAATCTTTGCAACAATAATTTTTTTATAAGTGGTACACAGCGTGCAAATGCTTCAAGTCTGCTTTATATTATGTATGCGTTAAGCTAAACATCCGGTGGCTTACTTATACTCCTGTACAAGACCTTAGATAAAAACCATAATCGCCCAGGATGGCAAAAGATTCAAGCGAGAGGAGCCCTTTGGTGAAGCTCCTGGTGAGTCGGGGGATGTTCCCGCAGAACCTCAGCGTCCTATGGGGGCAGCAGTGGTTCCAACTACTCCTGCAACCCCACCTGCTGCCAGGTAACTTGGATTGATTTAACTTCAAGAAATATTACTGATGTAACTTTCCAATCTGTATATTTATTAGAATAAGAATAAGTTCAAATCATCCTGACTTCAATTTGTTTCTGTTTTTGGGCCTTGGGGGGTTTCAATTCCAAAGCTTGTGTAATTTTACAACCTAAAAACGCGAGGCAACTTGCGAGGCAACGTGCGCCCATCAACAGTTCTACGCAGCCACATGCATATGCATTTCTCAACAGGCTATGCGCAGGAGGTGAAGCAAAACAAGTTGACAAAGAAATCTTAGATATGTGGCGTTCAAAGGGCCCGCAACGCAATCGCTTGTTGGAAATGTTTGTTACTCGCTGCTACAACAGAGAAGAAGACACCAGCAGGAATCGGGCGAAGCTGGAAGCATTGGTTCGCTTCAAGCAGTGTAGCAAGGAGTTCAAGAAATCAATGCAAGGATTTTCCTGGCTGACAGAAAGTGAAATGAAGGAAAAAAAATGGAGTGATTTGAAGATCCAAGGAGCCAAGCAGCACTGCTTGAAGAAGAGACTCACCAAAGAATGTCCATATGAAAAGGTCAAAAAATATTTGGTGCTGGTGTCCGATGATGTTCAGAAGCTTTGAATGCAACTTCGAAATATTTTCTTTTGCTTAAGCGGCTTCCTCTAAATACAATATATACATACTAGTTTCTATTCAAAATGTTTGTTATCTTGTTTTGCCCCTGCTGCTCGGACAAAGGAAGGGCGATGAAAAGTTCAGAGAATTAGAGGAGCTGCTGGAAGGAGCAGGACTCGACTATGAAGTGTAAAGAATAGTATCGAGGTCATGTTACAAACCTCTTCGGTATGATACGATAAAATTGTTTTTTCCATCTGTTACATTCCCTGATGAGGATTCCTGAACGAGTCATTTGGCCATGGCTTGGGCCTGGGTGATTTGCTTGAGCTAAGTGACAATGAAGATGGTCCGGCACCGCCGTCTATAGGTCCAGGTGGTCCAAATGCAGGTGATGATGATAACAACAACGGTGAAGGAGAGCTTTGCCCAAAAGTAACATGAAAGGTCAAAACAATGAAACGCAAAGTTTTTCCCAATCTACGCAAGCATGCTTATAAAAATTTCTTTACTGTTGCTATATCTGTTGCTGTTGAAGGACAAAAGAAGCCCAAAAGCAATCCCTTTCCAGACATCGAAGGGCAGGAAAGCGCGAATGAATTAGTGGCGAAATACAAGAGAGCTTGCATTCAGAGAAAAACAGCCCACAAGGAACTTCAAGACAAGTTTGACAAGGAGCAACCTTCTACCGGAAAGACACTTCTTCTTACAAAGCAAACGTTCTGTGCAAATTCTGCAATGTTGGAAAATATGTTTTCAATGTCTTGAAAAGTTTTTGGTTAAAAATTCATCGGCGGTTTGCATACAAAAGTTTTTCTTGATGCCACTCAGGGAAGACTTCAGCAAGCTGATGGATGCATGTGGCAGTTTGGCGAAACTAATAGGAAGTTTCCAAGGACCAACATTTTTTCTAAGGACTAACGCTTTTCTCTGTCCACGTATGCATGTGTACATATGTATGTACGCATGCAAAAAGGGGAATGGTTGATGCGTGAGTGTTCTCATATGTGCATGGGTTAGGTGGATGGAAATTGTCGATAATTTGCATCCACATACCCATGCATTAACGTTCATGGTTTGACAAACATTTGGTGGATCCATTGGCTACTCCATACAAGTGACAAATCGGATTTGTAGAGTGAGGTCAATCAAATGTTTGCATACCTTTTTGTTTGTTTGTTTTTGTTTGTTTTCACCCAAAAATTCCTCATTGCTCAGGTGAGATCACCAAGCTCTACGATGAGCTGTGCGAAATGGAGATCAAACAAAACTCTGTGAACCCAGAGTTGAAGAGTGCATACAAGGATATTACGCAGAAGATCAAGAATGCCTGTACCCGGCATGCAAATCAAATGGCTATTTGTAAGACCCATTTTAAGAAAGTGCCGTCTGCAAAAAGCAGGTCGGCAAAAGCAAANTGAAGAGCTGAATTGGGTTAGAAAGTCCGAGTATATATAGCATATGGAATTTCTCAGCAAAAAAACACATTTTATGTGTTCTTTTTGGCTGTTAAATTGCATATGCTATTTTCATGTGTGTCACCACGGAAAACATCTCAACTGTGTGAATTGTGTGAGTTGTGCGCCGGCCAGGTCAAAATGTGATCAAGAAGGTCCTCAAGACCTATGTGGTGTCTTGTGCATTAATAGTTGCAAAGGGATTTTGGGTGAGAGGTGTCTAGTTGAAAATGTTGACCATGTCTATATATATATATAGTTAGTTGTTTGGATTGAAGGGTGGAAATTTGAGAAACTTCATGAAGCTTCTCAAATTTGGCAACCAACAATCTCAAACAACTTCGGGACATTCAGATTTGATCATGTCCGGTTGTTTGGATTGAAGGGTGGAAATTGAGAAACTTCACAAAACAACTTAGAAAGGTTGGATCATGTAGTGTATATAGATGTCATCAGCACTGGCAGGCCCCCCAAAGTAGTATAGCGGATTTGATTATATAGTGATTAGGTTTTTTCAATCTGGTGTTTCTTGTTTTCCACATCCATTCAACACGCTAGTAAACAACAAAAGTCATTGAGATTGAGAGCCTTATTTCACTAAAGCACCACAAAGAATCCTTAATTCAGTAAAGTCCAACTTGGTAAAAAACATCAATGCACAAAATATCAGGGTTAAGCTTTGTAGCTCCCAATCATATACCAACAGGTCAACCTATATAGCTTGTGCGAAAACTCAGGTTCATAATGCTGCGGAAGCAGCAGAAATGGCCTACAACAATGCTCGAACGATGATCCCTGGCACATTCGGCTACAGTGACTTGATGCAGTTGGGCCATGCCCATGAATGCAAAGAGGACAAAGAGAATGTCCTTCTTAGGAATATTGCAAAGTTGGGGTATATGTTGCCGATTGAACTTAAACGATTTCCTATTTTTGACCAAGATCGCAACCACACCTGTGTTCCTGTACGTGGACTAGCTGAATACATTGCCAACACATGCCCCGAACGCCTTCTTGGTGGATACAATCTGGAGTCTTTATCAGGCTTTCAGTTGTTGCTGCAAAAATTTTGGGCGGCATATAGGGTGGTCAATGGTGAACATCCGGTGTTTGAACAGAAACGTGATCTTCTTAAGAACTGTGTGCCGATAAAGGTGCACACCGACGAGGGGACTGGTTTGAGGAAAAGTGCAATTTATCAATACAGCTCGGGACCAGTAATTCCCAAAAATATGTCGACCATCAACCGTTACTTCTACTGGGCGTGCATTTTCCACGAACAATACCGTCATCACCATTCTGGCTATGAAATTGGAAACATTGTCCTTGACGACCTGATGGGGGAAATGGCGAAACAAATCATAGACCTTTACAACAATGGCATTAAGATTGGCGGCCAACAGTTCTTTTTAGTTCTCACTGGATTAGAAGGCGACCTCCTAGCACAAGCACGTGTTTGTCATTGCACCTTGATTCCTAAAAAGGATTTTTTTCAAAAGTCTCCACGCTGTTGTTTTTTGAGGATTGTGAATTGTGAATGGTGAAAACAGGTTTCAGTGATTATAATGCATGTTTTTCAAATGCATAGCAGGTCGTCGGAACTTTAACACTGTGCCGCACGCAATGTGCACGTGGTGTGGTGCGAATGACAGCTCTGCACCATACACAGATTGGCGCTCTGGGGCAGAATGGCGAAAAATCGAGCCTTCAAGGCCTTGGGTCACGGATAGCCCGTTTCATCACATCCCAGGTGGATCACACGAAAACATACTTTCAAAGGACTTGTTTCATTTGTGCCACCTGGGTGCTACGCGCACCTTTTGTGTGAGTCTGCTTTGCTATCTGACATTCCTTGGGCGATTTGTTGCTTGCCAAGAAGTGGCAAATTTTCAATTGCAATAAGACGAGTCGAGGGGAACATGATGTGAAACATGTGGGGTTCTATATAGTGCCTATAATTTCCCTCCAAAAAGATTTTGCCAGTTTGACTTTGTTTTACAACCCAACATTTGCATGTGCTTAGGCTGGCACCAACATCCCTCAGAAGCTTTAAACTGCATATTCCCTTTTCAAGGTTTTTTGCAAATCAAGACGGGCAACACCAGTGGTCAAAGGTTTTACCAGGGATAACTTAGGTTGGCCGAACATGGTGAAATTTCCGGAAGCGAGTTTCAAGGGAAGTGATGTTAAATTGTTGCTGGGATTTTTGGTGGACTTTATGAAGCATGATGGTACCTCGGCAATCAACCCAATCTGCATGAGTGCCCTGGAAGCTGCTGAATCTATGGATGATTTCCTCAGACTTGTTTTCACGACGGATCGCCTTTTCTTATCGCGAGAAGAAGCAAATCTTGCCATCAACTACTTGGAAGTGTGGCATGAAAAATTTCATGCTTGCGCTCGTGGATGTTACGATCAATCCCTGGTGTTCTTCAATTTGACTCCAAAAGTTCATTACCTTTTCCATGTGAGCGATGACCTCAGGAAGCAATTGCATTTGCGTCATATATTGAACCCTGGCTTGTTTTCCACGCAAATGGCAGAAGACTATATTGGCAGGACTTGCAGGGTTGCAAAGACCACGCATCCGTGCACGGCAGTTCAAAGAACAGCCCAAAAGTGGCTGGTGGTTACCAAACAATTGTGGGAAGATGATACGAGCGATTAGCAGCAAAAGTTGCATCGAAGAACCCGTGCAAAGGGGATTGGGTGCGCAAGAGATATATATTCATAAATGATAATCTGCAGATTATCATTTATAAATATATGCATGGATGTGTTTTTGTTTGCATGTGCATGCGCAGGTTTTGTCTGACAATGGTTTAAAAGTTTGTAAAATCACGAAACAAATTATGAAATTTGCGTGATTGCAAATTTCAATTGTTCGTAATTGTACGATCCTCTGCACCTAAAGGTTTCGTATAATTTCTGAACCACGTTCGTACATGTTACGAAATCTTGATATATTTATAAATAAACAAAACACTAAGAATTGAAGATTACTTATTAACTGTAAAAATAATTTCAAAATNGGTTTTTGCACGATCTCGTAAGGTTCATTAATTACGACAAGAAAAATCATATTAATATCCAATCAAAGAAATGGTATTTTGTGTTTTTGTTGGTTTTTTCTTCGGTTTTACCACTTAGTTTTCAACATTTTACTAAGTTCCAAAAAAGCAAGATTTCCTGTCCTTGCTTGAAGCCAGGAATTGGTAAAACCAATCTGGTAAAACACTATTGGTTTTACTAAAAAAAAGTTACGCGAACCTATGTCCAGGTACTTCCATCGATCCTAGTCGATGGGTTTGGTCGGTGGCACACTCGTATCCATACAAGACCAACGAGCACATCAACATGAACATGTTGGAGCTGCGGAGCATCCTACATGCCCTGGAGTGGAGAGCCAGAACGGGAACATTTCATTCCTGTAGGTTTCTTCATCTGTCAGATTCCCAGATCTGCCTGGCAGTGCTGACAAAGGGGCGGAGCTCCAGTAAAAGGCTCAACAGGATCCTACGACGCATTGCTGCTCTCTGCCTTTGCCTGAATCTTTACCCTCTATGGGCATGGGTGGAGTCTAGGCTCAACCCAGCCGATGAGCCGTCCCGAAGATTTGAGGATGCCAAGAGTGGTGATGAGCAGAAACAGCAAGGCAGAGAGGAAAGCAGAGCGTCAAAAGGTAGGAACCCTAAAGTCTCAAGTGGTGAGGAAAAACACAGCGGATGGGTATTCTCAGTCGTTTCACGAATTCAGAAGTTTTGCAAACATGACGTTGGCCCAACTTCAAGCAAATGTGGCTGGCATTGATCAGATCCTGGCCTCCTACATTGAGTTCCTTTGGAAAGATGGGGAACCCAAAAGCTATGCTAACTATGTGGTGGCCAGCGTCCAGCACTTTGTCCCAGAAGGCAGGCGAAGGCTAGGGGCATCTTGGAAGTTGGTGTCTACCTGGAACAAGATAGAAATGCCATCAAGAGCAGTTCCCATGACCCCAGAGCTTTTGCTGTCCTTTGCAGGAATCCTGCATCAATGGAAGTGGGAGTCCGTTGGCTTCCTAATCGTAGTGGGCTTCAGTTGCTTCCTGAGAACCGGAGAAATGTTCAGGCTGAGGCGAGAACATGCCCATCTACCAGTGAGAGCAGGACAGCCCGCCATCCTCTTCCTGGAGGACACCAAGACGGAGACGGGTCAAAGGAAACAGATGGCCTGGGAGAAAGTCTTAGTCAAAGGGCAAGTGGCCGTGGACTGCCTAAAGGCTCTTTGTGCCAAGAAAACTCCTCGTGAGTTTTTGGCTGATATCTCCATCTATCAGTTCCGAAAATTGTGGAAGGATGTGGTGAAGTACTTCAAGCTGGATCACCTCGCTATCCAACCATATTCCATCCGACGAGGTGGCGCAACATCCTCGTACAAGCGAGGGATGACCTTCGAAGAGCTTTTGGCTCAAGGGCGGTGGAGCAATTTAACAACTGCAAGGATATATTTTGATGAAGCCTTGCAGGAGTTGGGTACTCTCCAGTTACCCTCATCGTCTTCCCAGTCTCTTCACCTCGCTAGACAGCATTTTCTCCGCTGTAAGCCAGGGAGGAGCGCGTGGAATAGGATGAGTTAGGAGAGGACTTTTTGCGTGAACCCAAGCTGGCTGAAAATGGCTGGCTTTGAGGATTCCCACCAAAAGCCTTTTGACAGAGGGCACAGGCTCGGCAAAAAGAGGATCTGTTGCATGAGGGAGCCGTGTGAAATGCACCCAGACTTTAGTGTATATATATATATATATGGTTTCATCCTCTCAACATGGCTACACCTCTACATATCTTTTGGTTTGAATTTCAATCACACCACATCAATGACCCCAGATGTATGGGTAACTCTACAATAAGATGCTATAAGCCATATATTACAATACATATATACATATTCCTGGAATAAATCTACACTGCTTCACCCGCCTCACAGTCGTTGTTTTTTCTTCCCGGACCCTTCTCTTCCTGGCATTTTTCGTTGCAACCAGGTGGAAGTTGCAACGAGAATGTCTTCCAGGTGAGGTTGACTTCACTGGGCATTCCCAGGAAGCTAAGGAACGCAGTAAAATGGAGAGTTTGGAGCTACTAAGTTTGCTGTAAGCATTTTCGGTTTAATTCTTAGATATTTGGAGGTTGGGAGAATGTGAGTTCTCTTGAATTTAGCGTTTTAGTTAAGAAGGAGAAACGTGGTGTTCGAACGATTTTGTTCAATTTTTCGGTTTCAGTCATTGTGAGCTTTTCGTTTGCATTCGTTTGCCACTTTGGAATGTCCGTTTCAAGTTGCCCCTACCTTCAAAGAGGAGCAAGTGTCTAAAGCATCATAGTGCATCATATGTAGGTATCAACAGTTTACCTTGCAGGGTCTTGGACGGCCCCTGAAGGTTGGACAGCTAGTGAACGTCAGCCAGAGCGATTGATGCTCACCTGTGTTTTTTTCAAGTTTTCCCGGGTATTTGTTCTGCGTGTCCGGGGGGGGAGTTATGTTACCTGTAGAATGCTAAAGCTGTCGTGTTGTGAACAGATACCAACACCTATAGCTACTCTCACTTGAAGTGATACAATCTGCAACACAGGAACTTGAAAATGATGCCAAAGACGCGAAAAAAAAATCCTGTTGAGTTTAGAGTCCCTGTTGTTTGTGACTTGGGTGGAACACCAACTAGTTGAGGGAGTGATTCTTCGATTGCCCCAGATTCTTTTGCACATCAGATTGTTTCAAAGCTGAGGGTGCAAAGAAAAAACAACATTTGCTCAACTTGGTGGTGTAACTCTTCTTTTTTGTTTGGAGTTCCCTCAGGCAATCTGAATTGGATGTTGAATCGGCAACGGGATGTCATGCTAGAAGTTAAACTTGGATACCAGCCGTTTTGCTGACGAGCTTTTGGTTCTTTACACAAGTACCCTGGATGGAAAATGATGGGAAAAATTCACGGCCATTCTAGCAAGTGATAAGATAAGGCTCGGTATTTTGAAGGATTGCATGGAACTGATGTCCTCGAAGATTAGTTAGGGAGTTAGTCAGTTTTGGTAATTTTTCCCGTTTCCTGAGAAAATGACCATGTTAAATGCAAATGACATGTTTGAGGGTCCCTCCGGGTCCGAGGCGGTAGTGATGTCGTGCATGGTTTTTGTCCCAACAAAACCTAAGGAAGCTCCTCTTTCGGGCTTTGCTATGCTTAGCTGAGGAGTTTGCTCAAGTTCTGTGGCGACATGGTTCTATCCCCCCATTCTTTGGCTAAGATTGCAACATCCATAGGTTTTTGAGGATGTTTCCATTTGAAAAGGATGGATTTTCCACCTATTGTGTTACTTGATTGCTACATGATACCCTGGCGGCCCCCGAGAAGAACACGTGCAAGTTGCAAAGTTCCTCACCTCCGCACATACCTGTAGCAATACCCAGAGTCCTGCCAGCTTCCTATTGGCTGGCAACCAAAATTTTGAACTCAGTTGAAGGAAAAAATCTGAAGAATCAGTGAAAATCATTTGAATCATCCATATCCACTCTTCCAGTCCATCATTGAACTATGTCCGCACCCCTTATCATTGATTAGTTCTTGTCATTCCTTTGCATGGTGGTTGTGCGTTTTGCATGTTGTTTTTTGGTTTCCTAAGGCACCTTAGGTTTTTCTCTTGTACAGTCGGTACTCACATCACGCAGAGCTGGTTGGGAGTATCGCCGGTTTCGCCGGCAGCATGGTCGAAAAGTCGAAAAATCCACTGTCCCAGTCCATCCGTTTTTGCAGCAAAAAACAGGAGTTCAATTTGGGCATCGGCCTAGAAGAACCACGTGGTGAAGGCGATTCGTCCTTCATCTCTGCTGTGTCGCGGGAATCTCAAGGTGGACGTCTCTTGGCGAAAATTGACGAGAATTTCCATGTGTTTTTGGGTTGGGAGACAAGGAGCACACTGGGTCAATGATATATACTGTACATAAATGATACTGTATGTGGCTTATGTAAGGTTCACAACCACATCTATTTACCATGTCAATATATGTTTTCTTTACCAGATTCTCCAACTCCTTCTGCTGCAATTTGCTTGTAAAGATGCTATATAGATCTATATAGAAACACCGGAGAGATATATGAATTCACCATATCTCCTTCCCCAAATGTCCAAGACTTGAGGTCAATCTGCATGGGAAGCACTTTTGGCTTGTATCAAGGTGGATGACCTGGTGGGGGGCGGTTGGAGGGATTGCCGCATCTCCAAATTTGGGGTCATCTCCGGAGCCTTCCGTGAGGCCCGGCGTTGCTTGCAGAACTGCTACGTCTTGAAATATCACTGGGAAGCCGAGCAATGGCGACGTAGCCGCTTACGGAATTGGGTACCGGAGCTCGAAGGCATTGTCACTTGGATGGTCGAAAATGGGGCAGATTTCCTTCTAAGGCTGGTCGAAATACGAAATGATGTTCATAAGGTTACAAAAAAAATGATGTTCTTAGGATATACGTCATGGAAATAAGGCTATTTGTCTGTTTGCATTTTATGGGATTATGGTTCATGATGTTCCAAACTGGCCGGTCATTTCATTGACTTGCTGTGATGCGTTTTTGTGGCACTCCCATGGTCTTGTTTTTTGTTGGACGCATGGTCAACGGGTCATGATCCAACTCCGAGTCGACTTTCTGTTTGGAGGCCTTACAATACACACCCTCACCCAACAACCTGTTTTTTTTTTCTTCGGAACTTCCATCCAAACACATCCTTCATCCAACAACTCTGTTTTTGGTAAACCCTCCTTTACAAGGAGGGAGCTGGTGCCCTTTCTTGCCTTAAAGCTAAGTTTCCATCCACTCAACGAGTTTCTGGGTTAAGGTGGGTGCTTTAGAATCCGCCATCGGCCTGACATTGCTGGAGTCGCAAGCTGTCAATGCCGGTTTTCCCACCAGCGCGGAGGTGGTAGATATCACTCAAAGGGAGGAGGGAAAAATTCAGAAAGAATCATTAGAGGTGACAAAGAGCAACCAACATGCCAATCTAAAATGGATTGAACAAAATAAAGAAGTAGCCCAAAACATTTGAACAAATCCTGTCAAACAATCTGTATTTTGTTGGTTGCTTCAATCCCATTCCCATGGGACCAAGTTTCGCCATCAGGTGGTGGCTACTGGAGCGGCAGCAAAGCAACTACCAAAGAATCCGAAAGACGTCTTGCGTCTCTTCGATTTGAGGTGGACATTGGTTTCACAAATCCTCACATTTTTTGGGATGGGAAATCAAAAGAAACAGAAACAAATTGCTTTGCTATGAGTTGACAAGTGTGTTTTTGAAGGCCTTTGTTTTGCAAAGAACATATGATGGCGTTTGGTTGTAGGATTCCCTAGGTATCAAGGCTTAAAAGCAGGTTTTCCGTTTCGGTAGAAGAGAAACCCCGTCGACATGTACCTGCTGCAAGGCAGTTGCTGCCACAAGTCATTGACACTTGGCATCCAAAGGAGGTGAACCCGAAACTGACTCTCACTTGTTACTGTTGGGGTTGTTGTTGTTGTTGTTGTTGTTGTTGTTGTTGTTGTTGTTGTTGTTGTTGTTGTTGTTGTTGTTGTTGTTGTTGTTGTTGTTGTGGTTGTGGTTGTGGTTGTGGTTGTGGTTGTGGTTGGTGGTTGGTGGTTGGTGGTTGTTGGTTGTTGGTTGTTGGTTGTTGTTGCTTATACATTTGGAGAAAGCATTGCTTGTTACAGACCGCCCCTCCAAGGCCATTTCAGAGACTTTGAGTACTCTTCGTCAGTTAAGCAGGGCTGTAGCCTTACAAACCGTCGCTTGCCAGTGTGGTAATGACCGATGGTTGTGGGTCATGCCCAGGGGAATATGTTGGTTGGGCTGGTTCGGTGCATTTAAGTCCGTCCCAATGGTTTTAGTTTATTTTTTATAGTTTCTGGGCAATTGGTCAAATATCTCAGTGCTGGGTCAATTGGAAACCCCAACCGATACAATCATGGGAATCTTTTTTGGGCCCCCCAAATACCATCCCTCCAAGAAATAAGGCCTTATAAAGGGATTATGAACCACCATCATCCCTTGATTCCCATGACGTAACCCTTGGTTTTCAACCATGCTTGCCTTTAGGGCTTGAGCTCACGACCCGGAAAAGAAATGACATGCATCTACCATGAGCCAGAAATTCCAGCCTCAAATTGTTAAGAGGTGCCACCGGAAATGGAAAATATACACACCATCTAATATCTATAAAAATTATCTATATAATATATATAATATATAAATATACATGTTTAAATGATACTTATCTATAATATTCAGAAACTACTATGTTTCATTCATCATCCCCAAAAAAGAAGTCCAATTTTACACCTTGGATCCCCTGACCCTCGAAGTTTGGGATGGTTGTGATAGTTAAGGTATATTGAGCTACCTCGGGATATGGGATGATTTTTCAATATATCACCCAAGCATAAGGATTTTCAACGTTACCCTGAAAGTTGAGTCACTTGATGTGTTGGATGTCAAGGCGCGGATCTTGGATGCTGGCAAATCTGGATTTCCTGATGCTAAGCATGGAAAATGGTTGGAGGATGTCGTTATTTTTAGTTTTTTTGGGGGGGGGTTGGGGCACCTCTGGTGATGATGTTTATATGGAGATGTTTGTGTATCTGAAATCGATTGATGTGTGGAGCTGGATAGCTCCTCCTATTCCCCGCTACTGCTCCTACTTCCACGGCTCGGCGACTCTAACCTCTTATACTCTATATGTGGAACATACCAGAACTTTCGCAATTTAATCTTCGTTTTTAAAAAAATGTCCAATAAAGACGATAGATTTCACGTCCCTCAATTCGTTTAGGAGGAAAGACCTGAATTTTCAGTTGAAAAAACATGATTTTTTGGTTTCACCCTGCGTTCGGACACGGCACCTCATAACCCAAGGAAGTGGGCTTGGCAGAAGAAGCCTGGACCAGGGCTTTTGGCGATATGCCCAGGCGAACGAGATCCGAACGATGTCACTTGGATGGCGAAAAAAAACGCATCTTGAATTTGGGAGCCATGAGTTAGGGGGAGCTGGGATTCTTTGCCAGGGGTGCTTGGTTTGGTGGTTTGTGCGGAAAAAAAAAGAGTTTTGCAAACTTGGTTTGGGAAGTATCAGCTAGTGGACAAGTTGTTTTCGGTTCCTTGCAGTTTTTTCAAGTTTCACGGACTGATATTGGACTCTTCTTTTACTGGATTTGTTCCCTGGACCCAGATTGACGCATCATATTGATGTACCCTCCCTGAAACTAACATAGCACCTGAAGCACTGGGGTTGGAAGATGAGTTTCCTTTTGGGAAGGCCTCCTGCCAAGTGCTATGTTAGTTTTAGGGAGTGTAAGAAGTGGATTTGACTACAGCCATCCCAGAATGACACATGTTTCCGCAATTTGCTCAGGTTTATGCATGTGAATGTTTGACTTATTTGACTATTTGACCTAGGTGCTTGCCCACCGCCACCATAGGGTGGCGATTTCTATTGAGACCATATCATTTCAAATGAGAACTACCATTCACCACTTACAACCTCAAAATCCAAAGCCAAGAGTTACGTTTTAAGAAAAAGTAATCACCGAATCACAACCAAATTTTTGGTTGAGTAAAGTTCGTCAAGTTCCCCCTTTTTTTCAATGCACCTTTCTCTCTTGCTGAGGTGCTGTGATGTAAGCCAAAAATCTCTGGAACACCTCGCAGTCAGAGGAGCAGAGTCCAGGAGCAAAGTCCCTGGATTTTTTTGCACACTGGGCAAATGAATCGAAGAAAAACCGAATCTTTCAGTCAAATGGGTTGGTGTTTCAGGTTTTGTATTATGAAGATGATTTTTTTCGAGAGTGTTTCCATAACAGAGTTTTTTGGGCGTCAATATGTTTATCCAAAAATTGATATGGTATCATTTTGATATCAATTCATCTTTGAGCCACAAGGAAAAGTAAAATTGAAGTTAACCTGTTGTTGACGGAATGGCGTCACGAATATTTTTCTTTTGGTCAAGTGGGTGAAAATCCATCTTTGCACCCTTTGGTTCAGGAATTTACCACGGCACATAGAAAAGTCAAGCCATGTTCATGGTAGTTACCTGTGTGTTATCTAAGATGACCGTAAGGTGTTCGGAAAATTCCTCATGAAAACCTCTGGTTTTTAGGGTGTGTTTTTGGCGGGCCTTGGAGATCATTTGAATGGTGATTGAATTCAGCTTTTACACAACACCCAGATGGAATGGAAGGTTAATCATCGAATTTTCGCAAATGGAGTGCCGACCATGAATTTGCCCAGCCAGCTTTGCAGAAAAAGTTCGTTGATTCACAGTTTGCATGCGCTTGCGATATCTTGCGATCAGGAAAGAGTTGAAAGAAGACAGAGAGTGAAGTCAAAATCAAATTGTGGTTTGGGGATGTTTAGTATACTTGGGAAAACCCTCAAAGAATTGACCTCAAGCCTGAATCATATTTGATGAGATATGAAATGATTCACTCAGATTTGGTGATGCTTTTCGAATTAATGCCACCAAAATACGCACACCCCACTTTCAAGCGTGGAAACAACAGGCATCTGCCAACCCAAGCATTTGCAGTTCTGTGAATCACGGGACGGGGTGACAATTTTCCCCCGATGTAAACCCAGCTAGGTCGAAAGTGGCCCAAATAGCTCACCACCAACACGTGTACAGGGCCGATTCAAGGGCTGCAAGTGTTCAGACACAGAAAAAGTCAGGCAGTTGGGAACAACTGGGTGTTTCCAAAAATAGTGGTACCCCAAAATGGATGATTTATAATGGAAAACCTTATCAAAATGGATGATTTGGGGGTACCCCTATTTTCGGAAACACCCAACTGATTTGTCTTGATCAAAGAAAGGTGGATTCATAGTAACTACTTGTAGCAGCAAGTTGGCTTCCCACTGCATCACTTGGACTATTTTTACTTGGTGCAAATTTGTAGAAGCCAACTCAACTTCAATATCATCCAACCTTACAAGATACCCAAAAAAAACGGATGACTATCTTCCCAGGCAAAATGGTACAGCAAACACAGCTGCCCTTCCCCCAACATGAAAATCCTCCCCCTGCTCCAAGCTCCATCGATGCTCCGCAGCCCTGCGAGACTTGCCTGGAAAACAACGTGCACCGACCGACCGACCCGACTCCCAATGGCTTTCCGTGCTTCCGCGCGCCGTTTGGCCGTGCACTGCCGCAAGGCCACACCAGCCTTGGCTGCTGTGGCAACTGGTGCAGTGGCTGCCAACTATGCTTACAAGTCAAAGGTGGGATGCCAGGCATCTACCTTAGTGGATGTGAGCTCTTTGACCAAGGTGGCTAAGACAGATGATGTGGGATTATTGCCACAACCTATCAATCCCAAGTATAAGACGGCATTGGTGCAAATCTATGTGTCATCACAACCATTTGGAGGATCGGATAAGAGTAACAGTGGACATCGTTATGATTCCATTCCCATTGCCAATGGGATTATCGCCAGTGGCATGAGTTGTCAATTGATCCACTATGTTCCTGAGGAACATGATTCATTTGTGAAACTTGAAGTTGTTTAGATATACCCTCCCTGAAACTAACATAGCACCTGAAAATGGATGGTTGGAATACGAGTTTCCTTTTGGGATGGTCTATTTTCAATGGCTACGTCGGTTTCAGCGAGGGTATTGTCTTTGTTTCTTTGCTTCACTTCTACTTTTTGGCTAACATGTTTTTCTAAGAACATTCACCCACAAATTCTCTAAAATGTGTTGCGAATTTCCTAGGAGATGTCTCAGTTATGGGACGGAAAAAAACCTATTTTTGACGCATCCACATGTCTTAGCAACTTTTTGGAGCCTCAAAAATCCGAATCCGAAAAAGTCGCTGTCAGGAAAGCAATGGAAGGCTTTGATGCCATCATCGTACGTTGTAATCCTGGACAAATCAATGCTGCAGGTGGGGATCACCAGCTGTTCCGCGAAAGGATCGACTTTCAGCTGGGGCCAGCTGTTAGTTTTGGGGGGGAAAATATATGTGGTGATATCACATGACATTCGCCCCAAATTAGAATCAGGGAAAACCTTATATATTTCAAAAAAGGTGGTTGCTAGAATTTCGTAATTCACCTAGAAAGGTAGTGATCTTTGGAAAGCCCCCTATCTGCCTCCCCATTCGAGATGTTTTTGCATTTTGGATGGGTTTCCGATTGTGATTTGTTGATTTACCAGAGGGTTAAAGAGGATTCGAAAATCGTTAAAGAAAAAACTACGGCCGGCTCTTCATATTAAATATGATGTATCACAATGTATCACATATGTTATATAATATAAGTGTCTCTTTTCTAACCGACAAGGATTTCGGATGTGGGATGATACCTGTATAAATAACTAGGCCCAGAGAAATTTGGACTCCTTTGGGGATGGTTTGAAGATCCCAAGCAAAAGTATCTTTCTGAACCATTCATACTGAATCCATATATGTTACATCCATATACAAAGCATCCATGATTTTACAATCCAATTGAACCATCCATTTTTTTAAAGAAGAAAAGGTACTCTCGTAGACCATCCACATGAAGTATCCATGATTTAGAAACGTCCAATCCACAAATTCTCAACCAAACCTTGAACTTCTATCCCTTTTATCTACCATCCATGGTGGTGGTATCTACCACCCTTGATACGCCGCAGGTGGAGATCAAATGAAGTTCGACGAGGCCATGCGTGGCTTGCAGAAGAAGGGTCACTTGGAACTCCGTGGGTCGGGCCTTAAACGGAAGGATGGTACTTGAGACTGGGAAACCTGGGAGTTTTTGAATAAAAAGAGAAACAGGATGTTTTAATAAAGTCTTGTAAAGACAATGGATTTTCGGAACAAAAGTCTTCTTTTTTTTGGATTTTTAGGAGAACAAATCTTTATGTGTGTGTTTCATCTTCATGTGACTCTTCCCATGTTCTGACCATGCACCAATCTTAAAGCTTCAAAAATAGTTGTTCTCCTCACTACAGCAGAGTCTTTGTCTTTGGTGGTTTTGAATCTCCTCCGGAGCTCGAAAAAAAGTTTTGAATTGAAACTTACCTAGGAATAACCTATCTTCCAGTGAAAGACTTGCGGGTGCCTTGTGTTGGGGTAGCTGGTGAAGTGAATTTTCCCCCAGTTCCACAAGAAAAAATCGAAGTGAAAGTTTCCAAACAATCCTTTTCTCCTCGTTCACACTCATCCTTTTCACTTCTTGCAACAAGCAACTCCTTTTTTGGGCCATAACTTTCACTCCCAAAAAAAACCACCTTGCCATCTTTTGTTCCAGCCCCAAGACGTTTCTGTTTTAAGAAAATCAAGTCGTTTTTTTTTGCAAAAAAATACTGAGGTAAGCAAGTTTGGCCATCTCCGGATGTCATGACCAACATGGGTGCAAAGGATGCCTTGTGCAAGATTGCCAATTTGGGAATCGGACTTCCTGATACCTTGGCATATTACAGCCCAGACGAGTTTGCCGCAGGGTTCAAGTGGCTTGGATGGTTTTCAACTGAGGTAGCTGGAGGGAAAATGGATCCCATTTTGAAGATGTATATATATATATATATATATTTCCCCGTGAAAAATGGAGAAATTCCATTGCGATGTTACTGAACTGGCCAGGTAATTTGGATAGAATATCAAAAGAATGGCCGCCCTTCCGTTGGAAAAGATCCTGCGCAAGTTGAGATGGAGAATCTCTTATTTTGACATATTTTGGCTGGTTGGGGTTCAAAAATCTCAATTGGTGCAGGATTTCTTCCATTAGCAGCTGGGATTTGTTTGGCCCCTAGGTTGGGTTGCCGCCACTGGCTCCAGGGGACAGTTTGGAGAATGAGAGCTAGGCATCAAAAATTGCAGAAGTTTCAAAATGGTAATCCAAAGTCTGAAATCTCATACCAAGGTGGTAGTTTCAACAGTTTGTATATGTTTTACCCTATTTGGGGCAATGATCCGATTTGAATAATATGTTCAAACGGGTTGCAACTTGCCAGTTTTGTGTTGCGCTGGGCTTGCACCTCAGGAAGACCATGGCATTCCAACCTCGTGTTATCAAGCAAAATCGCGGATCTTCGGGTGAAGGCATTTGGATTATCAAATTGAAATCCGGCAACTACTGCACCTTGGAACCTTCAACAAAACAGTTTTTCCAGGGGGTTTTATTGGTTGGAGTTGTTTTTCCCAGAAGGGTCACAAAATCACAAAACACATTTCAGGTGGTTCATAATGGTGATGGTGTGAATGGGTTGGTTTTCACAGACCCTGGTTCCATGGGATTTTTCATTATATAGACAACAACAATGATAACAATGCAAAACCCAACCATGTCCAGGCGATTTTTTTGGTTGACATCAGTGTTCGTTTGCCAGACCAGCCGGTGCCTTAAACAACATGGTTTATGTTTGCGCTCCTAGGGTCCAATCGCAGAGTATCCTTTTTTCGACAGGGGGCAAATCCTATCAAATACCCATTCTCCCATCATCCCCTGGGTTAGTGAAAAGACTGACCACTTTGCATTTAAAGGAAGTGCATCTCATGTTGATTCACAACCCCAATTTTACGATCTGAATATCATGATGGAAGAAACCCGAAACTGATTTTGATGCTAGTCATGGAGTTCCTCTTTATGAAACAATTGAAGTCGCAAAAATTAGAAGAACACTTGGAGGAGGCAAAAGACTTCCATTCATTTAAAAGGGAGTTTTTTTAGCGGGAAAAAATCGATGGAATCCTCATACCACCCACGAGGCAAGAACTATGGAGATCGTTTATGCGCTGATGATGAGGTCTTGGAAATGATGGAGGCTATGAATGTGAGTATACCCAACAACAAGGGGCGCCCTTTTGTGATTTGTTATAATTCATTTTATTGGATGGAAATGTTACTCATTATGAGATATTTGATAGGATGAAATCCTTACCCGGAATTTTATGGAGATTTATGATATCATTGATATCCGTTATGGAAACCGTTCTCCATGATAGGATTTTATATCTAAAATGAAATCGCACTCCACAGGTTTCTCCATATGAACCCACTACTATCTTGATTTGGAATTTGAGGGATTTCCTCCTGGAGGTGAAAATTGGGATTTGGGAGATAAAAAGATTGTAAAGTATTCCTTGGACTAACAACTGCACAGATTTGGAAGAGTTTTAAAATAGTGTATAAATTCCAGCTGATTTGTTCCTTACAGTTGCCAGGCTGATTTTTGTAGGAGTATGTAAATTCCAGTTGATTTGTTAGTTCCCTTATTTTGGAGGAGGTGTATATATTCAATTGATGTGTTACAGTTATTTGATTTGGAGGAGGTGTATAAATTCAGCTTGTTACCAGGCCTGCGACAACCATGCAGAGACCCACACCGTGGCGGAGTTCATCGAGTTTTGCGTCAATGGTCGCACCTCCAAGTCGGGCAAGTGGGACACCGTGGGCACCGGGAAATATTTGGAAGGCGCGGTCAGTGGGGGAAGGTCCAATCGTTGTGTGGTAGAGATGTTGTTGTTCCAACATTTTGGAGGTGGAGAGAATGGAAAACCCATAAATTTGCGTATCCACTTTGAGAAACCAGCCACCATTGGCTGATAGTTTCACAAGAAAAAGGTATTGTACATTTTTTTCCGGGTAAAAAAAGAATTCTGCTTGTTCTGTGCGAAAGAAACAAGTGGTGAACGGTAGCATTTGCTGTTCTGGTGAGTTGGGTTTAACAAATCACAACGGTGATATGTAGGAAGAAGATTTGTTGAGGAGCTTCAAAGGCTTTGTATAATCACTTTAAAGCTTTTGGTTGGGCTCTCACCCCCCCCCCTCGAAAAGAAAATAAAATGAATATTTTTTAGGGTGGCATAGAGTCATGGAGCTCATGTTCAAACTTTTAAGAACTGTTGGATACTGATGATTTGTCAAGGCTTTTCTTTGGAATGATGACCTCAAGAAGAGTTCCCCTTGCAAAGGGTGAAGGGGTGCATCATGCCTTTTCATCCGGGAAAAGTTGTCAAAAGAAATGGGGAAATGAGATTCTCATCCCCTTTGGATTCTGAATTGAAATCCATTGAAATCCATCATCCATCATTGAATCCATTCAATCATCCAAGCAGTAACAAACCACCACCTTCCAAACAGCCAGGCGGTAAAGCGGCCGGAGGTCAATTGGTGGATCAACGTTTCTGCCCCCGCATCGTAGAAGGCGAGATTCGTATGAATATGATTGGTGATACCTGCACGGGAATCATTCACAAGAAACCAAAGGCAGGTGGTATTTCTGCAGTCGGTGGTACTGGTTCCATCTATACCTTCTATGCACCTGATGCTCCAGAGTTTAAACAACTTTCAGAAGATTTCTTGAAGAATTCCATTCCCACTTTGATGGAAAGTTTGGATTTGAGTGGTGAACCCTTGCCTTTGTGGTGGACTGGTGACTTCATCAATGCGGATCCGGGAAAACCTGGAAGCCCATGCACCATTGATAAGTGGATTGTGGGTGAGTTCAATTGCTCCTGTGTTGGTATCTCCAAGTGTTTGCCTGCTTACTGCAACCTGGTGATCAAATCGGCTGAGCTTGACGGTTCTTGAAAAACTGGCCATCGAAGGAAAAATATAGCAGGTGGAGACTAGAAGAACGAATGTTTTGATAGATCTGTTGATGTGTATTTCATATGATATATAATATACATATTTTATATCTAATGATATAATATATATATATATATATATGTATTCTGTATGCAGACATAATGTGTGTGTCAAGAGTATACGTGTGTAATTATATAGATACATATTATGAACATTGTTCGAGATATGCTCACGCCGCTCCCTTTGTGTTGATGAGACAAAGATATTCGAAAACGGCCATTTCACTCCAAGTGGATGACACAGGAAGTTCCAATGCTTCATATCTACTTTCATCAAGCTTCAGTAGTATCAATATCCAACTATATATATGATGGCTATATAGTTGGTGGTTTCAACCCGAAAAAGCAAATAATCAAAGGATTCACCCCCAAAAAGGGGAAGTTGCCCATTTTTTTTGATTACTTGCTTTTTCGGGTTGAAACCACCAACTAGATCCCAGGTATCGTTCTGAAAAAAGACCTGTGATGTAGGAATCTTCATGTTAGTTTTGAGGGTAGATAAATCAATGGCATGGATGGATGAATACTTAGATGCCTCCTGTTATTAGAACGATGTTGTGTTTTTGTTGTAATTATCCATATTAGATTTCAGGAGTTGTTCATTCCAAGATTTTCAGGACCCAACCCTGTTACCAACCGTTTATAATCAAGATGCCTTTCATATTTGGCAACCTTACTAGTTGCCTGCGATTTGCTAAAAGAGGTGCATTTTGATAAAGGTTTTTGGCAATCGCTCGGCGGTTAAGGCAATGCTGAGAAGCCCAATGCCAGTGTTTTCGATATTCCTGTGAAGGATTTCGTGGAGGTGAGATGGAATCTGAGGGGAACTTTTCGTAGCCCGCAGCCATGTCAGTCACCATGTCCGGTCCCACCGGACCCCATCTGAAAAATGTAGCCACGTTTTTCAGAAACCCCACAGCCATGGAGTTCCATGTCCACCACCGGACCCCATCTGAAAAATTTTAGCGACGTAACTAAACCCCAAGATGATGATCATTATTTTTGGATATTTTTGGTCACATCCTTGAAGGTTCCTTTCAAAAGATTTATTTTTTGTTTCGCAGACTCGGTACCGTGAAAGGACAGATTTTGTGAAGGTGAAAGGCAACTGTTTCATGGTCCCATTGTATGATTAGTAATAGGGACCAAAGCCATTGAACAACACCAAAAAGCTAATTTATAAGGGGGAATCCTCCCAATTTTTTCTCTAATTCAGGGTTTTAGGTTTAAGAATCTATAGGACGTGATTTAGCAAGATGCCTGTTGAGTTCCCTACTCTCAGAGGGTGACATGTTCCACATAGTGAGGGATAGTGATAACCTTGTATGGACATATTGCAGGCTTCCAACTACAGGATTGATATATAGTATGGACGTTTCAATGAAATTTATGAAAAATAAAAAACAATTCCCGTTTTGCAAAGAAGCACCCTTGCTCATCATGTTCCACCTTAAATCAAAATCACCTTCACAACAAATGGAACTTGACCAAGCCACTTTCCAGCCGCTGTCATTCCTAGCCCTTGTGTTCAGGCCACATATTTGGGCAATTTGATGGGACAGAAAGCCTTGGCCATCTTGGAAGGGCAGGGAGCAAAGTTGTCGCCCAGTGCCACGAAAGTGCTCTCGCGCATTGAAGCCTTGCGTGGCGCAGCAAAGGCTGGTGTCTTGAGCAGTGATGAAGCAGGCCGGACTTAGAAAGGTGAAGCTCTGAGTTGTTCTTCCCAGGAAATTCATCCCAAATCGGCATGTCAAGTTATAGTGCATGTGAAGGGAATCTCCATTTTCAAGTATTTGAATTTTGGTTTAATTCCCCTGCGACTCAGAGATTTTTTGTTGTTCACTCCAAAAGTGAAGTGGAGTTTGTTGACCGATACGAAACCAAAACGTCATAGATATATAAACGTTATTTGTGTAAATAGGACATTACTTTGGATGATAAGATGGCCTCATTTTAGGAAGGATGTGTTTTCTGTGATGGGGCTGGCCTTGTTCCTAGCCCCTGCAAAGGCGATCTCGACTCATCCATGTTTTATGGATGATACTACCCTGTTTAGGGATTAGTAGTGCTTTATTTTGGCAATAGCTCTAAAAGTCTTCCACACCATAGCTATACAAAGATGTCATGAAGATGTGGCTATGTCTCTACTGCTGTCATTTGTGCATGGAAGGTAAAGGTAAGCGTATTTTGGCCGCTTTGCTGCCATTGTTGAGGGCTCAAAAACATGAGCAGAGTTTGCTGATATTTTTGATAGACAACAATGGGGGGGCCGACCCAGTTGGTAGCTTCTCCGAATGAATTTTCTTGACTTTCCAGATTCCAAAGACGCTTAAAAGTCTCATTGCAGGTGTCCACAGTACTTCACACTAAGTGATTACACTCCCAAAGCCTGACAGCAAAAGCCCCTGAGAAATGGTGCAAAAGGGAGACGAAAATATCCTCTTTGGGAACGCAGTCTATTTTTAGGGGCTACGTTGTTACAGTCGTTTTAGGATGTTTTAGGTAGGGTACCTGGTTTACCTTTTCCTTTACAACTCACAGTACTTCACCACAGGCAGCATGCTCGACAAGCTCTTCGATGTTTGAAGTGAGCCGAAGCGAGCAGGAACACAGCACCGATGGGGCTGATCTCTTTTTCACAACATCGTTTCGTATAACAATTTCCGAGCATCGAGATTTCGGTTTCAAGAGAAAAGAGGTCAAAGAATGCGCGGAGAAGGGAAAGATATGTTGACGCAGTTCAATGGAAGTTAACGAGGAAGGTGAAATAGTGTTGATGGAAGAAATCCTGCACCATTCGAGATGTCTAAACCCTATGGGTTGTATGATGCCCTACTAATCGCAACATAGAGCTAGCCAGATGTTTGATCAATTGTATATCAAAAGGTTGCACCACTGACAAGATTGATCCTTGAGTGGCTGATTCGTCCAAGCGAACTCTGTTTTTTGGCACTTTTCGACTGATTTTTGTTGCTCATGTGATTTGGGATTAGCCGTACAAGAGCCAATTGTCATGACACAGAAAGCAGACTTTTTGTTTAACACCTGATGCAAGATGATCACCGTTTGCACTTCACAAAAAAAATCCTTTGCTTATTTACTGTAGATGTTTGGGGTTTCCAATCCCAACCCACCAGATTTGAAGTCGTCTCCTTGACCTGCCATGGCGGAATGCGCGTGACCCTTTGGGGGAAATCCCAAACTTCAAGGCTGGTGTGGAAGAGTTGGAAACAGCACGTTTTGGGAGGTCGCAAATAGGAAAAAAACTTGCATCCAGCGCTGTTTCAAGCAAAATTTGGAGAAACTATAATTACATGATGTCAATGATTTTGAGATGCGAAAGTAGCTAGGAAAACATGTAGGGAAGTTGTTTGCTGCACTTGCAAAATCTCGACTCTTGCATGGGTTCAAGTTGGGAAAAGCGAAGAAGCCAGAACGGACAAGGCTTAGCCGTGTCCATGAAAAGAATGTTTCTACACATTTCAAGTACAAAAGCATCTCTGCCAATTTGTGTGACAAATTATCAGTATGACATGTAACATAGCAGCTTCAATATTTTATTAAGTGTGTCATTGCAACATCGACATCCTTAGTCTGTGCATGCGACTGAGCTTGCGTCTTTGAGTAGACGATTTTCAAGCTTCTCCGGGTCACTTTGGCACAATGAAGGGTGGCTCAGGCAGCTGGTTTGGTAGTGGCTGCGGCAACTACAATGATCCTGGCTATGGATATGGTGGGAGCTACAATGATGGATATGGGGGAGGCTATGATGGATATGGTGCCGGTTATGGTGATGGATATGGTAGCTACGGTGATTCCTATGGAGGAAGTTACAATGATGCATATGGAGGCTACAATGAAGGGTATGGTGGAAACTCCTGGGGCCGTGGCAAAGGTGCAGGAAAAGATAGTGGAAAAGGTGATGGGAAGAAAGGTGACTTCAGAAAAGGCGGCTGGGGAGGAGGCAAGGGTGATTTCAAAGGTGGAAAGCCAGGCTCCAGTGGCAATTTCCCTCGCAAGGATCTTGACGAAGATGATGAAGAGAAGATGAAGGAAGAGATGGCAGCAGAGATGGAGAAAATGGAGCGACAAGATGACAATGAGAGTGATGGATCTGATGAATTACCCCCTCCTGCCAGCAAAGAGGAAATCGCTGAAGCACAAGATATCGTGAAGAAAGCTCAGGATGATTTGGTTGAACGCAACAAGATGAAGGCCAAAGTGAAGGATGCCAGCAAGAGCGATCTCCAGGCAATGATCAATGCACGATTGGCTAAGCGATGAACACACAAAACCCACGCAGGCGTTTGGTATACCAGACCAGTAGGCCCAGGGCAGATGGGCCTTGCTGTTCTGTGACCTGCAGAATGTTCTTGATGACCACGTGAGGCATTTTGCTTCCGCCATCCGAACAGTGAGAAGAATCTCTTCTCTGAGCTTTTGCTCGTGGTATGAAAAAAGCGGCCGACTTGCTCCCTACAGAGGTCCTGCGAACTTATAAGTAGATTACTAAGTGATATGTTTTTCTTTTACTTACGCTTACAAACCACTTTTGGGAAATATAACCCTGGTTACTATCTACTTACTAAGTGTCCTGGACCTCTAGTCACGCTGCTGTTTTGCCGAGTCTTGTTACATCCTATGTTTCTTGATGGTGATTTTGAGACCGCAAAAAACACACATGTTTTTAGAAGCAATCAACAGATTCAACAGATGAAACCTCCAACAAAAAAGAGATCTAAAAGATCTAGTGGTCGAGATGTGGTGGAAAAATCTTTTTGAAGGCGGCTTTCTTCACCTTTCCCATTGTCAGATCCGGTGCCAGGTGAAAATCCCCCCAGAGATTTGGAGGCCATGGTTGGGTTGCTGATGGCTTACCCAGGAACATTATAAACCGAGTGCTGTACAGTAGTGATCGCCTATATTCTTTTACATGTTTTTCCCCTGGGTGACGTAAAATAGGAACCAACTTGAAGGTATCACTCATAGTTCTCTTTCACCACATCTTTGTGTTAATGCTGGGTTTTTTTGTTCAGTGACATTTTTTTTGCAGGCTTAAAACCCGGTGGGAAAAGTTATTGATCAACAAGTATGGGATTGCATGTAGCTTGTAATGGACCAATGTTCCAGTATGTTCCAGTCAACCTTCTGAAAGCAAGAAATGAGAGACGAGAAAATACATTTGGCTGATTTATGTTAGGGTTTTCTTACCCTCTATCATATAGTATATAGGGATTTGAAATTCCATAATGCACAAATTTCTGTCCACGTATGATTTCCCGACATTGTCTCCTAGTTTGTCTTGCCAGTCTCTTTCTGTTGGTACTGTGTTTATCTTTCCGTTTCAATGGAGTGTTTGGCCATGGAAGTCAAACGTTTTGAGAGTCTTGGTCCAAATTGTTGGAATACGTTAGTAAGAATCTCAAAGCGATCTCGCCTTTTTGGGACTTGAACAAAAGCAGCTTCCATGCTGTCTAAGTGACCGAATGTCCATGGTACACTTTCTTGATTTGTGCAAAAGAAAAGTTGACATCTTCAAAACGGAGTTTCTCACTATGCCTAAGAGAAATGCTCCTAAGACATCATTGGGAATTGTGCACTCCCCCTTGGCGTTGACGGAAGTACATCGCCACCGCTCAAGCTGCTATCGTTTGGTTGGTGTCTTGATTCCACCTTTTTCTTTACATACCAAACACATCTCAAATTTGACATGATGATAGGACGAGCCCCAATCACCAATCTTCAAGGTGTCTCCTCTTAGAGGTTCTTCCTTCTTCGCTTTACGACATAGATGGCAGAAACGTGACGACCGAAATTCTCCAGTATGTGCCCGTTTCAGATACTGACACTTCCGGTCAGTATGATAGACCACTCCAGTTTTCGTCGTAAAGATTTCGAGAGCTTCAGAAATCGCTGAAGTCGCCATAGGTTTCGTCACTGATGTAGCTCCATCCGTGCTACTGCCTGCTGTTGAGCTTTCTCTAGTGACCTCCAAACGATTTCCTTTTGACTTTTCCACCTGCTGAAGTTCCATCATCTCAGCGGGTGACCTTTCTGATTTCTCTTCTTCTTCTTGCTTGGGGAAGTGTCCATTGACCTTCTTGTAGATTCTCGAAGTAGCTTCCCAGACGAACCACGCGATCATCCGTCCAAGATTCATCACCAGAATCACTGCGATGGTGTAGACGCAAAGAAAAAGAAAGAGTCCTTCTTCTTCGTCCTCTTTTTCCTTCACTTCTTCTCCTTCAGCTTCAGCAGTTCCCAAAACTGCCAACAAGGTAATGACCTTCACTGCCTTGCTGATCTTCTCTAAGTCCACAGCCACGCCTTCCTTGACGATGCCAGACTTTTCTTCAATCTCGATGTTCTCTTCAGGGACCTGGTCATTCTTGATCTCCTCCAGGTTCATGAGCTTCTTGAGAAAGCGAAGTCGGCTTGAAGTTAAAGGTTTGGTGCCGATGTCCGCAATCATCTCCAAGCCTCCCATATGATGAAGTGCCCACTCACCACGTTGGACGATGTCTCGTGCAAAGGATGCACGAATGCGAAGGTGTCTAGTCCTCCAGCTCCCTCCCTCACAACTCAAAATTGATACTGCGGCTTGGCTGTCACACCAAGCTACCTTCAAGATTCCTTCTTCCAACTCGTTGAGCATCACAAACAGCGATTCACCTGCTGTCAAAGCTTCGATGATCTCCAACAGCTCGGATTCCGCCGTCGACAGTGATACCACCGACTGTCTTCCTGACTTCCACATCATAGTTGATCCTTGATAGGAGATGATAGTGCATCCATGTGAGCACTCTCCATCAGGTGCGTAGGATGCATCTGAGAATGCACATAAGGTCTCTCCAGTTGTTGATTTTCTGAAGTTCAAACCTTCTGCTGCAGTGTTCTTGAGATACCCTTTGGCCTGAGCTGAAATCTCAATCACCTTCAGCGGGTCCTTGGTCACCAGAGCACTCATCTTTGCTACGGTGTGCATCAGGTCCGGCCTTGTGCGTGTGACCGTCCACAAAAGTTCTCCAACTTCTTTTTGTGCAGATCGAATCTGCTCAATGGTTGGTGGTTCTTCAGGGACCGATGGAACACATTGATCTCTTGTTATAGGGACCACCTTCGGCTTCAGACCAGCATCATGTCCTACCAGGTCTTGGATGTAGGATTTTTGGGAAACATGCCAAACATCCCACTGGTTCTCATCCTTGAATGTTGACACTTCCATCCCAAGAAACCGTAGTGGCTTCAGACCAACCCAATCTGGAGGGGTAGATGCCCATGTGCTCTGAATCTTTGCAATCACTGCTTCCACCAACCCTCTTGGACCGACGGTGAAGATGTCATCTACATACGTCATCATGAGTCCAAGGGCTTTCATCTCTTGATCTCCATCGCCTGCTCGATGGATCTTCCAAAGATTCGGCTCAGAATCCAATGGGGTGAACCTCAACTTCACTTTCTTGGACTCTATGGTAGCCTCAACCTCCATCTTTTGGAACTTGTCGTCACGATGTTGGCTCCACAATCGAGGCGACTTCCGGAATCCATATACTGCTCTCAGTGGTTGAAATACCACATCTTTAGACATCATGTTTCTCTCCACAAAGAAAGCTGGGGGTTTGACCAAGATCACATCCTCAGATTCAGAGGGCTTGACCTCGGCGTTCGCGGTTTTGATGTCGATGGATGCTCCGCTCCATTGATGTTGCGAAGCTTGATGAACTAGACATCTAAAGGCTGCTGCATCAGCACCACCGCTGTAGTTTTCCTCCCCCTCTTTCTTACTTTCATAGTTCCCACATACTACCCAACGGACCTTGTTCTTGTAGCCCAAGGGTGGTGGGGCTGGTTTTCTTGTGAAGACGATCTTGGAAGGAACTAACTCCACGTTTCTTCCTTGTGCCTCACATCTTCCTTTGATCTTTTCCAGCTCCTCCTTTGACACCGGCCGAAGAGCTGCCTTCTCCTCCAGTAACGACTCCACTTCAGCCTTTGATGGGCTGATCCATTCCTTCCAGTTGTCTCTGACCTCTTTTGGTGAGATGATCTTTGTTTGAAGGACCTCGTCACTCACCTGAGGTTCCAAAGCCAACTTCTTGATTTCTGCCAGCACCTTCAGCTCTTCCACCGCGACTTCAAAGTCATCATGTATAAGATGTCCCATCTCTTCCTGAACCACCTTCATCGCCCTTGCCACTCCATAGCTTGACGACTCATCTCGCTCCTCAGAATCTTCTTCGTACTGCAATCCCCTAACCGCAGTCTTTCCTCGGATTCTCCTTCTCACTTTGAACGCATCGGCTACCTCCAGCTCCAAAGCCATCCAATGATCTTCTTCTGGAGGTTGTTGAAGTTTCCTCATCACATATCGTGTAACTGACGGCTTTGACTCTCCTTCTCTAAGTACCCAGTGACCGTGATCCGACCACGCTGGAAACAAGTACTTGGCCTTCTCCATCGTTGCTTCAAACTGGTGATTTTTCCAAGTTCTTTTTCTTGTGTGCACCGTCTCAAGGAACCTCGGAAACTCCTTTGTTGATGCAATCCGTTGATTCCTCAAAACTTCATTCACATGCCTCAAAGCTAAAGGCCACATCTCGGAATTGGCCCCTGCTTGGTAAAGGGTTCTCCTCAAAAGTGCCTTCACGTTTTGAACCGACACCTCTGCTCTTCCATTTGCTCTTGGATCATCACCAGGGGTTCGAGTATGAAGGATCCCCCTTGACACCAGCCACTTGTGAAAGTGCCCAAGGAACTCCAAACCTTGATCCGTATGAACGTGTCCAACATAGAAGCGTCAGCCTTAGCCCGAAGTATGAGCTCCATCGCCGTTCTCGTGACTTCCATTGAAGCTTTCGAACTCATTGGTAAGGCCATTCGATAAGTGCGAACTTCAAAATCTTCCTTACCTTCATCTTCCTCCTCCAGCAGTTGATCTTGTGCTTTGGATGAGACCTCCCCCTCAGCTTCACCTCCTTCTTCCACCCGCAGTTGGTTCGGTTCACTCAATCTGAAGTCCCGGGGCGCCTCCTCCGCGTTGCCTAGTGCTTCAGATGAGATCCCCTTTCCAACTGCTTCTCCTACTCCATCCTTTTCTTCATCATCCTCCTCAGCTTCCAACTCAATCTCCAGTGCCTCACCTGGCACCTCCACAGCTTGCTGTGCATCATCGCACAAGGTCGATTGCCTGGGAACCATCCATGTCAGTGCTCCCACCAGTATATACTTTCCTTTTCCTTCACGATCAGGTGCCACATGAAATGGGCCAGTGGAATCCAAAGATAGCACTCCACACCGTGGGTGAAGACCTCGACGATGTGGAAGTTGACGTTGTTGAGTGGATTGGCAAACCACACAGTCCTTTCTAAAAGGGATGTGATGATGACTCACATGATCCCTCCAGCTCAAAGCCCTCAAATTCTTTGGACCTTCTTCACACCATCCTTTCAGTGCTTCAGCCACCATTCCCATCAGACCGGGAGCCCACCTCGACAGTTGTTTCGAGTCCTTGACTGGGGGGTACTTCGTTGATCTATTCCTCCATGGTCGACCAAGTTGAATCTCCAAGTTGTTGGCAATGGTAGTTGGCTTCTTAGCTAGCCCTCCATAGTCACCCTGATTCAGCTTCAACTCTTCGAGGTCAAACTCCTCCTTGATTCGCTTCCAATCAGGCTGATCCCAAATGGAAACGCATTCTGGTACTTGATCTTTTGAAGATGCCGGTTGCTCCATAGCAAATCCCACTTTCTTGGAGATTCCAGCAGCACGTCGAACATAGGATGCAACGATGAACAACGTGATCATCCTCCACATCATGATGTCATCGTTTTGGACCTTCAATCTTTCCTCATCTGTTAGATCATGAAGTCCATACTGTTGTCCATCTTTCCATGACCTCACAGGACGTGGATAGTCAGTTTGCCCTGCAATGGGGAAATGTCTCAGTATCGATCTTGTTCGGCAATTTGGACCGCCAACTGAAGCCTCCAGCTTGCCCTCAAAGCACCCTCTAAGCAGTCCACCATAGATCTCCTCTGACAAGACATCGTGGTTGTTGCTACGAAGGATGTCTAGTTCAAGTAGTCGATCGATTGGACCTCCTTGCTCCTGCATGGCCTTTTTCAAGGTCAATCCTTCATCAGGTCCAGCGAACAAGTGGACTATCACTCCGTGCTTCATGAACTTCTTCCTTTGACGTTTGTTTGTTGGCAAATCATTCCATAGGCCCACTCTTCCCACCAACTTCTCCTTGATGTGACTTGGTAGTTGAGATAGTACCGGATGAGATCCAACCAATCGCTTAAGCCAATCTTCTTCTTCCTTGTAGTTGAGCTCCTTCAATTGAGCTCCACCTCTCTTCATCTCGATCTCCTTGATAAGGTCCAGGGCCAGCTTGCGGCTTCCGGTAGGGCATCCATTCGAGAAAGCTACCTTCAAGCTCCCCCTCACTGGATGTTCAACTTGGACTTGATGTCCTTCCCATTTCACATTGCAGTTCAACACTGTGGTCAGCAGTGTCATAGGCACTATCGGTTCCACCTCTAGGCAATCGGACAGCATAGTTTGACCTGGAGTCATTTGTAGTTGCCTTTTAGCTCCATCGGCCAACACCACCTCTACGCTTCGTAGTTGTGACTCATCTTCATCATCACGACGAGGTCTAAGTGGATGGGTCGCACCGCTATCCAATAGTCCACCGGAGTCATTCTTTACCAGCCTGCTCAGCCTCATCACCTTCATAGATGGGGTGGAGTCTCGAAGTTGGTCAAGTTGAAGTTGCAAATTCTTTATCATCTCATCGCGTTGGCTTCCCTGTGTTGGTCCTTCTTTCCTGACACTTGGGGTTGCCGTAGAAATCGACTTGAGCACCTTAGTTGCTTCTTCCAAAAGTCCTTGAACAGAAGGTGTGGGTTCTCCCTTCTCAGAGTGAGCTGAAGATGCATCTTGCCCACCTTGTCCATCTCCTTTGTCGCCATCCTCAGTAGCATCCACACGAGCTGCCTTGGGTGGTGACCTTGAATATCTTCCTTCTCTTTTGTTCCGGGGACAACTAGAGGCCAGGTGGTCAGGACATCCACAAAGAAAACACCTCCTCAACTCATCCTTCAAGTCGTGGGAATAGCTGCAACTTTTCCCTCGTCTACATCCTTCTTTGGTCAAGAAGAAACGACACTTCTGCTCCTTAGTGGCCGGCTCATCTTCTTTGGCCTTGTTGTTCTCCTCCTCAAACTTCTTTGCTCTGATCACCTTCAACTTGTCGTTCACAGGTGGAGGGTTACCAGGTTGCCTCCTTGCCCCACTGCCATTGTTGTCTTGATGCGCTACCTGCTCCAACTCAGCCATCAAGTGTCGTCCAAACAGTGAGATGCTCCTTGAAGTTGGCGTAGAGTCCACCTGCAACGTTGATCTTGCCAATGACACTCTGAAGGAAAGATCTTTGTGGGTGTCTAAGACCTTCTTTGTGATTCTGTTCAGACCCTTCAAGAGAAGGAATGGGTCCGGCTCTTGCACTGACAGGTCGGTGGCACGATGACGCCATCGAAACCATTTCCTGAGCCCTTGCAATGCCTCAGGGATCGTTGTGCATTCCACCGGGCTTTCTAACTGCCTTAGGATTAGCTCTTTTTCTGCTAATCCTCCTGGTTGATATTGCACCCACGGCCATGAGCAACATAGAGCTGACCCTTCTCTCAAGCCGTGTCCATCTCGGCTGATTCAGCTCCTCAGATGGAGAAGCTTCATGAGAAACTCGATCGATGGGAGGTAGTTTGAGGTGATCGTTGTACCACTCTTCCGCCTCCTTTGTCAACACTTTCCACCACTTTGCCGATGACGAAGACATGTCAGCTAGTAGCGGTTCTATCATCACTAGCCAGTCCGATAGATCCACCGGACCTGACGTTGCGGTCCACTCCTTCAGTGCTGGTAGTTCTTGTTGTCCACGAACCGTCTCTGCATCCCCTTCTTTGTCTTTTGACTCCAAAATTTGACGTTGAAGGTTCGTCATGCCCTCCATCATCTTAGCCATCAGCTGGAGTGTCGCCTGTTCACTTGAAGTTCCAGACGTAGTGCCAGCACCTCCTCCATCTTGCTTGGTGTCACCGTCCACATTCTTTGGGACAAAGGTCTCTTCAGTCACCTTGGTATTCTCGGGAAAGACGTCATCGTCAAAAAGGTCCAACATACTTTAAGGCCTCGTCACTGGCAGAAGCCTCGTAGAGCTTAGGGACATAGGGGTCTTCAGGCACCTCCTTGGGGTCAGTGACTTCGTCGACCTCAATGGGATGGCTCCGAACCGAACCTCGACCAGATCCAGCAGAGCCCTTGTCCGGGGTGACGAACTTTTGATGAGCTTCCAACTGCTCCCTTGCCTCTTCAATCGACTTCTTGAGTCTAGCATTCTCTTCAGCTAGCCTTCGGTTCATGTCCCTAGTGGTCTCATTCTCTGCCTCCAGGGTGTTGATCCGAGACTTGATCACATTCACTTCTTCTCTCAACAGGTTTCCATCCATAGACGCACCTGGCAAGAAACGCGGCCTTGGAAGTGGGGTTTCACCTGCTCCAAACTGCCCATAAAGCCACGGTGCCTGTCCTTGAAGTTCCTGCAGCCTTCTCAGCTGCTCATAGTCAAACAAAGGATTTTGTTGTTCTCGTTGGGGTGTTGGACCATAGCTCACCGGGGAACCTCTCGGCATGCTCAGTTCCATCCTCCCAACACTTCCAACCATTGACCCTTCTTCACGGTGACGTTGAAGGCCACCCACACTCATCACTTCATTCGATGCAGACACTGCCGCCTGCTGTCCAGCCATCACCTCTCACATGGTCGACTGACTTGCTTGTTGCGTGTCAACCACTTGGTTTCTGGCCGGTGTTCCTTGACTGTGCAACGTCCTTTGAACCACCAGTTCCTGTCCAATCAGTTGGAGACCTTCTACTCCCCCATTAGCTCTTGGACTGGACCCCTCAATTGGTTCATCAGGATTTCTCAATGGAGTATTGGGGACCGGAACTGTAATTCCATCTGCAGATCTGGCTCTAACCCTCATCCTATCCATGGAAGCCATTGCAGTACTAGCAATTTGGGCTCATAACCTAAGAATCTCAAAGCGATCTCGCCTTTTTGGGACTTGAACAAAAGCAGCTTCCATGCTGTCTAAGTGACCGAATGTCCATGGTACACTTTCTTGATTTGTGCAAAAGAAAAGTTGACATCTTCAAAACGGAGTTTCTCACTATGCCTAAGAGAAATGCTCCTAAGACATCAGTGGGAATTGTGCAGTTAGAAACCTAAATTGCTTGGTTTTTGATTCTGGCAATAGCTATGGCAGCTATGGCTATGCTCAGGTGTTTTGTAGTTTAAGCCGACATCATTTCAAGTTTCATCTCGTGAATGACGGTGAATTTTGGAGAATTTTCATGGCCGAAGCACAGAATCATTGACCGGCCCCATGTCCATGTTTAACTAAAATCCAGTGAGGAGTTGTTTGTTTATTGTAACATTTCAAGTGGAGAATTAATGATGAACAATTTTGGTTCCTGATATTCATGACACGTAGGTGGTTCTTCAAAGATATAGTATGGTTGACACAATTTGTTGTGGAAGACATCTTACTTATTGTTTTTGAGTTGAAACCCAGTATGAAAATGTTCCCAGCATGTCAGAAACCCCAGAAACCCCCTCAAAAGAACCCATGCTGTCTTAGATCTAAAAAGTCGTTATGATTTTACCCATGTTAGCTCTGTTTTGGTTGGAGGATGTTGCAGGTAATTTAGGAGTCAACGGGTTTTTTCCAAAGGAAGACTTGGAGGTAATATAGCTTCCCTTCATGATCAGGGATTCCAAAAAAGTTACTGCATCCTCCCCCGGAAAACCAGACATATCCCCTTTTCAGTATCATGTCAGTTTTCGGGGGGTGAAAGGTTCCGAAAACGCGACCCCTTGAGTTGAACCGGAACCTGAAAAGCCTGGCGTCATTGCTGGAAAATGAAAGCTATTTTGTGATTTTGTGGTGAAATTCCGTGAAAGGGATTCGGTTGGGAATTTTCTTATTGTCAAACGATTTTTTGCAAATACATATGGAATTTCTCATAGCTCCTAAGCAAATATATTGTATGACTGACCTACGAATGGTTTCTGATCTCCAGATTTTTCTGAACAAAAAAAGGCTCTCCGGTCTGTGGCTCGGGTCAGGGAGACTGATGACATTCTGAAATTCCCATCTGTAGCCAATGGATTGTATATTGCCATAGTACGCTATATTAATGTATCATCATGAAAGCTTTTTTGGGAGGGTAGTAGGAAGTATTATGAAATCAATCCCCGCACAAGGAATTGATCGAGGATGGTAGAAAATAGAAATTCCGCTTACTTCCAGCTTTTTCCAGTTTGGTCAAATTTGATTTGTAGCTTCAGACTCATGTAGTCATCGACTTGATTTTTCAATTCTATCTTGAGATACGTTGCTTGGCTGTTAGTCATGGGGACTACAATCCCATGTGGGAACACCTGGCCATGAAGCCGGTGATAAAAATGGACCAATCCCAATCGGTGATCAGATTGTGTTTGCTCCCCTTTGGTCGGATGTGGTACTGGTACCTTTTGCGTTTAGGACCTCGGGAGATTCAAGAAATGCTCAAACTGAAAAATTTGAAAAAAATATGATAACTTACCAGGGTGAGTTAGAGACATTGTCAGCTAGAACTTTAGCTACCTTTCACAAACAAAACAGCTGTGCCATTTGAGGCGTTTTGGTTCAACATGTTCAGAAAAGTTTCTTAGAAGGGACAAAGAAAGGGCAAATATTCTTTCAATACACTTTTCGAAAGTAACAGCAAAAAGTCATTGTTTCAAATGTCCTTCCACCAAAAAAACGCCAAAAAACATGATTGTGTAAATATAGATGCCGTTTGTTCTCCATTACTCCCCCCTTGTCAATTCCCATCTTCCTTTAAGATTCCGGTGCTCCGGGGCGGCCCCTTGGGGCAATGGCGACCAAAGTCAGCGCGGAGCAGCTGGATGCTGCCGCCATGTCGCAGTTTTTTCAGTTCTTGCAGTGCCAACTACGGTTAGAGGCAGAAGAAAAGCTGAAGCAAGAAGTATGGCTAGAAGACAAGGACGTCAGAGTCACATGTTTACAAACAATATATCCAAATGGATCCAAATGGCTTAACTGACGAAATTTTGGGATGTTCATGTTGTGGGAAGGGAAGTCAAGTTGAAACTTTCGGCGTCCAATCCCAGTGAGTAAAAGTGACTAGCTTTGGGATGGGTGAATGGGTAAAGTGATTTTTTGGATCTACGTCCCCAACCACAATAGCAGTAGCAAATGAAAATTTATAGTGTATAGGGATTCCCTACTACTAAAGATGTACTAATCCTCATAGTGACTGGCATGCTGGGTGGGGGAGATGTAATAAAGATGGGGTGTTGTGTCCTTCGAAAACCAGGATGCCATTTCGATGTGGCCCATCTTCAAGATTTGGGCCTCGCCCAACCTTGGAAAAAAGGAGAAATGGGTGCCTTTTCACACGGTGCTATCTCCTCACGACTTTTTTGTGGTGGAGAAGATACATCACAACAAGGAGCTTTTTCGTTGGCTTGACGTTTTTGTGGGCCAAGGTGGTGTTTTATCATGTTTCATCATGTTCCATCCATCTAATCACCATGTGTTAGAGATTTTCCAGGTTTCAATTTTTTTGAAACGATAGTCCGGATCCAAGTTGACTCTGAAACTTCAAGAACCCAAATAGTTCAGAAACAATTTTGCTGGATGTTTCAGAAACTTGATACAGTTGGATGAGATGCATATTTTTGCGTCCTTCATGTTGGTCCAATCCTTCCAAAATAGTTGGGTGATATTCAGGCAATGCCTTAGATAGGCAACAACCAAGATGAAGGCACCACGACTCACTAAAGGCTGAACCCAGCTGTTTCGGGAACCCTTGTTGGATTTTGGAAATTTGAGGACTTGGATTGGAATACGTTCCAACGCTATTTGGCCATGATTATCTTCCGCGCCCATTGTCAAAAGAATGTCTTTCTCGAGGCACAATTACCATATCTGCAGACGAAGCAATTCTGGACATCACCAAGAAGGTCAATGGTTTACAAGGGTTTGGGGACAGATCATGGAAGATGGTTGGCTGTAAAACTATGAGGGAGTAGATATCTAGAATGTTTTGGACCTTCAAATTTTAGGTTCAGTCGGATTACTTCTCAAATAGTAAGTCTATTTTTGTTGACTTGCTCAAACGCCACACCGTTTCATACTGAAGTAGATGAGGATGATGAAACTGACACCTGCAAGTCTACCTATGTTTTAAAAGGAGGGACTGCAATGATGACTTTCAGTATGAAACTTATGGATCTTCAGTTTTTCAACCGCGTTCGTACACACAGTCGTAGCATTGTTTCGGTTCATGCTTCCGTGAGGTACTTTGATGATGATGGTGAGATCACACAGTCCATGCCCCTTGGCTTGCCGACGATCTCAGTTAAGGAATGCCTCACAAGTTTGTCAGGGCTGAAATGGGGCCACAGTTGCCACAGCTTTTCTATATCTGGGTGGTTGAAAAATTTCTTGGATTTCATCCCTATTTGGAGAAATGATTGTTAACTAATAGCTTTTTAATGAGTTGAAACCACCCACAGACTGTGTGTATATATATATATATACGTGTGTATTATGTGAGCGTGATTATGTGTACATACTTCTTGCTATAGAATCTCCCCATCCTCCTGAAAATCGAAGCTATTTTGGTGCCCCAGAATTTGTCATCACTGGATATCCCAAAATCAGGTTGAGATATCGTCGTGAAACCCGGCAGCCTCTGCAAACCTCCGCATTTCTCAACATCCCCGAGCGATTGTTGGAAGACAACGATGAGAACTTGGCTTTGAATGTGGCACGGCGTAGCCAGCGTTTGATTGACATTGCCAAAGAGGTGTGGCCCATTCTGCAAAATGGTGAGCTGTCAAGTTCAGAGAAGTTTGAACAAATTTCCAGCCACTCAGCATTTATGTATACGTTACCCCGAAAAAATTCGAAGGTGGATCCGGAAAGGGATGATGTGGAAATTGGTGTCAATGTCAGATTCCATGTGGTTTGGAGTCTAGGAGGGTGTTTTTCCCAAGCATGGATGGCTCATTTCCATATGTCAGGATTCGAGAAGGATTTTTCCCAAAAGAAAAACAGCAACGCAATTCTTGTTGCTGCTGTTGCCAAGGAACCATTCAAACTGGGCATCGCTTTGGTGAGACGTGGGCCAAAATGCTGATGGTTTCAATGGATATTGCTTATCCGGAGGACGAAAGTGGCTGAAGATGTGGTGTCGAGTTGTTGAACGTGTGTAGATAGATGAAACCAAATAGATGTAGGATTTGGCAGTAGCTATTTTGGATGGGTGCCGTGGAAATTTGCATGTTTGGATTAAGAAGGTGTCGGATTGTAATACCAGTTTTCCCTCATGCATTTTTTTACTAAATGGACCCTTAAAGATCTTGATTTGATGAAGGACATTGAACAAATCAACAATTAACCTCCATCAACGATTTCCTGTGACCATTTGTATTCCCCAGACTGCACACTTCGGGCTGTACCCAAGAAATCCGCATCTCCTGTTGAACTGGTACATTCTGAACACACCATGCATTCATGCTTGATTGTTTGAAACGCCTTCAACAACGAAGCGCAGTGATATGCTACCTACCTACCTTCTGCCCTGCTCTGGATATTCAGTTGGACTTGCGCAGTGGTCTACATTTGAATTGTGTATAGGTCCAAGTTTCTATGCATGGTCCGTTTACCTATTTTTGTTCAGTCAATGAGTCCATGCTAGTGCTAGGCATGCCCTCAACTTTTTCAATGTTTTTCCAATTAAGGACCTAACCGGCAAACCAATCAAGGATTCTTTGGCTGATACACTCCCGCAAAAATTAACATGGAACCTAAAAATCACTCCAATTGAAACGGAAAATCATCTTCCAAAGCTGCATTTGTGGGGTTCCAGCCGTTAAATTTTCACAGGGTGTACCATGGCCATGGGTGAAAAACCGAGATTTCCGAGCCACCTGTGATTCTCCAGGCTCTACTCCTCTCGGATCACTGCGATGTGGGCATCGGTGCTCGAAAGGGTTTGCTGCGCCTGGGAGTGGCGGCGAGCACGGCACCACGCGAGGGGCTATCGCAGGTGACGCGAGAAGCCAATGCAACGGAGACCGTGTCAGCGAGGTTGGTATGGTTTGGTTGGTGGTTGATGGTGGTGGGGGGGGGAAATGGATAAAAATGCCAAAAGTTCAACAGTTGAAAAGGACATGGGCATAGTTTTGTTAGCAATGATGGTTTTGTTGTGGAAGGATTTCGGGAAGGTTACTGTACGGGACAAGTTTTTGATAATGTTTGCCCGCAAATGTGGAACAAAGAATGTCGTGCCTATAGATGTCAAGCATTTTTCCCGAGTTTTCTTAGTGGCGGGCAAGGTTGGTTTTTCCTGGCTGGACCCGGGTGGTGTGTAGGAACACTGCCTCCAATGACTTGGCAGGCATTTCTGGACGTTGTTGGCAAAGGTGGAAAGCTTGGCCCAAGGACTCTTTCAACACCTACCGTTGATCTTGTTGCACCTATGCACCAAACAGTTCCTTGCGTCCTGTTCTTGTCAAATTTTGATGATGTCATGTTTGGTGGAGGTTTATTTTGGGGGGTTAGACATGTATTTTATGAAGCAACTTGGCCCTGGGTGATCCCTAACCACTGAGGTTGAGTTTGGCTACTGTGCAAGTGCAGCTATGCGAGTGGCGACAGTTCCTGGAGTTTTTGGACAAGCGAGCTCGTGTCTTTGAATTTAATGTCAACATGTTCGAAGGAGTGGAGGGGTGTCTGAAGATTGTGAATGCAAAAATTGAAAATCAACGGAAACTTAACTAATCACACCAAGCCTCGACGAGTCGTTTTTTTTCCATAGATTTACTAAGCCTCCCGTAAGCTGGAAGGAACTCATTAATCTTGGAGGAGACCATTTTCCTCCATGATGCATGTGAAAAAGTCATCCCTTTCGTCAAACCCTTGGGGTATCAGCTCCAAGAATGCTCGGTGGGCAATTTGTCAGGTCAAGTCCGCAGCAACCGGTTGGATGTATCCGTTGGCAGACTAGAACTCCGAAACGATTGAGAGCTTGCATGTTGTTGTTGTATTTTAGAAGTTCTAACACTAAACATTATTTGAGACAAGCAACAGCAGTTGCAGAAAAATGTTGGAGATCTTGGATGAATGATTAGGAATATCATCAAATTTGCAGCTTTGACGTCAACTTTGCAAGGTGAAAGAAACCACGTTAGGTGAAGTACACCCCCGAAGATTAACATACAACCTGAAAATGGTGAATCGGAAGATGATGTTCCTTTTTCAGGTTCCATGTTGATCTTCAGGGTGGTATCTTTCCAAAATCTCACCTTTTCGTCAGGGTTTGTGATGAAGGGGGATGCATCGTGTGTTTTTTCTTGTCGCGATCCAAGGAGCACCAACGTTGCCTCCCACCATGGCAACCTGCTTGAGCAATGATACACCGGTGCCGGAAATCTTGAGTCCTTCAGCGGAAAGCGAGGCACATGGAGTCCAAAAAAAACACTTCGCCGTTGGTATATCCTCCTGGGAACTATCATATCCCATCCCAAGGCACTTTTGAAGATGATTTTCCATGACTTTCCTGTTCCTATGGTGGGATATGTTAATTTTTGCTGGGGGGGGTACTTCCCGAAAATTAGTCCTAATGAATTTTCCTGAAATGGGATGGTTTAGATTCCAAGGGGTGCATTTATTTTGGTGACACTGACATGCAGCGTTGGAAGAACCTTCCAGTGGATAAGATGAAAGAAAAAGACAGTGATGGGTTATAATGATGGATAATTTTCTGACCCGAAAATTGCGGGTGCTTGGGTGCCAGCAAAAATGGGAAGCATTTTTGGGGTCCACTAGGTTCTTGGGTCATGGCCAAATGGAAAAAAGAGGGAATTGGGAAAGGAAATGGAAAGGGATGATTTACAGAAGAGATTTTCTCTTTCAAAGGGGGCCATTTCCAGGTTCCATGTTAGATGTTTTTCAGATGTAAAATGGCAAGCTACCCCTGAAGAGGTAAATTGTAAAGGGTTGCCGGGTTGCAGAACTGTTCCATTTGTTTTTTCTGCGGATTTTGTTCGATCAGATGGTTGATACTCCAAGGTCTTCAAGCGTTGAGCAGCAGAAATTCAAACAACAAGTCCCAGTGAGCAGTGAGAAAAAAAATCCAACTTGGTTTCTATACATGAAAGCTTTGATTGATACCTGGTGAATCCTGGTGATGCATCAAGAAAATTCACTTTGAAATCCATGTTTGCATAACTTGTGCGCAGAAATTGCATCTTGTCGACTTGTCGGTTGTTTTTTGTTGTCCGAATTGTTGTGGCAAATTAGCTGAAACAGGTGCAACCCGAATTGGTGGATTTGTCCGATGCCAGCGAGGAGGAGGAGGAGGAGCTCTTAAGCGACTTGTTACCTCAAGATGAGGCGACACAAGAATACTTGACACGTGTAGCGGAGGCCTTGCAACAAGCACGTCAGCAACATCAGGAGTTGCAAGGGAAAATCCAACGTTGTTCACAGAAGGTAAAGGAAGATGAGTTAGCTTGGAAAAAAGCATCACAGAAAATGAGCAAGTTGGCACGGGAAGAGAAGCACTTAGCACAACAAATTGCGGAAGTTAGATTTCGACGTTTCCAAGAGACTGTGCAAGAAGGGCCTTCTCAGAAACATTTGATGCTTGGGAAGCTTTCATGTCTCCTTTTTTGATCTTTTTTATTGTAGTCGCTGCATTCTGAAAAAATCCTTGGTTATTTCAATCATCCCTTTCCATTCGCTACCCCTTGATGTCCGCATTTTAGCGATTTTTGCGACTTCTGCAATTTTCAGCTTCAGGAAATCTTTCGAGGATGCTTTGGAGAATTTATCTATTGAAGAAACTCAGCTCCATCAACAACTTGAATTGAAGTCCTCCAACGATACTGTCCAGCTCACCTTAACGGCTCTGGCACCCAGCCTACGAGAGCTTCCTCGTTCTTTGGCATCACGAGGTGCACTGGCACTGCGACGTCGTTTGGCCACCTTGCACCGTGGCATCCGGCAGTTATGTCAGCAGAACGCCACGCCGCAACGACCCAAACGACCACCTGATAACGTGGCTTGGATCCCTCACAACAGGGGAGGGTACCTTGATGAAAAGGGTCTTTTTCCAAGCAGATGTTGAGGATAAGAATGAATTATATATATAGAGATACATATATAGATAGAAATATCAATATCAGTAATTATTGTTGTCTATTCTACCTTTGTAATCATATACTAAGTATTCTAACATTCTTCTGGTTTTTCACGGTTGGCGAAGTACTCTACTTCACCGGGTTTCGCCATATGCTTGTATGAGGTGTTTTTATTGGATCCGAGTTTCATTTATTCATGCACTTATGGCTCAAAATCATTGGAATTTGCAATGGCTGGACTTGGAAAAGAGGATTAACCAAATGTGTTATCCCAATTTTGAAAACAAAGTGATATCCCAATTCTGGCGGCCAAGCTCGTCATGGTCGATGCTACGCAGCAGATGAGGCGTAACAAGATTCGTTGAGCTTGCACACATATATAGAATCGAAACAGCTCAAATTCAAAGTTGCCAGGGTTTCCTATAATAAGATGGAATTTACCAAAAAGAAAAGAAGTCAGTCCAGAATGGCACACAAGCATCGGGACAAAGTCCAGTCGCACTTGAAGAAGCATAGTTCCTCAAGGATCGCTGAAAACATGGAGAATTTCAAGTGATGTGGACATGTCCCATGTTTGATGAGATCGATCCTACCAGGGACATGATTAATAAATAACGCCGGTAGCAAATGTTTGTAACTTCAGTTAAATGTATTTTAGATGCCTTAGCATCCATACCACGGCAAAGCACACCACCTGGGCGAATCCCAACAAGGATTTTTTAGATGTCCTTTCCGCATGGGGCTTGATGTTTCGAAGGTGGGGGACCAAAGAATAGCTTCAAGAATTCTGTGCATTGAAGTTTCCAAGAATCTTTTCTACAAAAACCTTCGGTAGAGGAAAAACTTGATAACCATATAACCTTCGTTTTTTTGCTGGGAGCCTCATTTTTCCCTGAGGCTTTAGAGAGCCTGCAAAAGCGTCGAGCACTCTTACAAGAGAACAAGAACGCTGCAGCAGAAGACATGCAGCAGGCCCGCTAACCCGATGTCCCAATTTTGTTGTTGCGCAAGGGTACCCATCAAAAGAAAAGCGGCAAATGATATGGCCTTCTTGAAGACCAATCATATAGCTATATCGACATGATTAAACGTTGGTTTCTGACTGATGTGTAAATTCTAGGGAGAGGGCATGGATTCCCACAAGGTCAGGGTTCATTGCTGGGAATGGCAACTTCCACAACTTGCCGTCGTCAAATACAGGGTGTATGACACAGGGCGTATCAAATCTTGCCCCGCGCAATTGGGCGTTCAAAAGACCATAGGGTTGGTTTGTCAGCCGTCCGCTTTTCATCCATAGGCCGTACAACCCGTCAACGGAACCCACCCACGACAAGGATCCCCGTTGTCAGCTTTTACAAAAATTCCAGGCTGAAGCCAGTTGCGCTTCCGGGCAAAACGAACTTATACAGCGACGTGTCCGCTTGGTGGCGCTTGAGGTTGGAGATTTTTCGTGAAAAGATTTAGGTGACAAGAGAACGGATGGGCGTTTTTTTTTGGATCCCCAAAAAAGGATGCTGCCTTCAACTGAAAAAATGCTTTAAGTCACCCAGAACCAACCATGAAACCGTTAAACTACAGGCCGCCGACCTGAAATGGAATTTAGGTTTGAGAACAGGTGAGATTTGGCCAGAGCCATGTAGCAATCTGCGATTGTCGAATTCCAAGGCGGTTCAAATTCGATTTCATTGGTGAATGTGCTTGGTTCATATTATCAACCACTTGAGGTTGTGCGATAATGGCAATATTGAGCCCCTTAGGTGCTTTGGCAAAAGCAATTGCCATTCTCGGGAATTGCAAAGTTCAATCGAATGTCATTGATAAATCATCATGCTCCTAATACGCAATGAGTGTCGAAGTCTATCTATATAAGACTTTTCCATGGAGCATGCAATTTCACACCTTGATTGTTGTGTCCTTGGGCCAGGCAGACATCAGCACATTAGAACCAATAGAAGAGCTGAGTGTGCCACGAGGAAAAACAAACAAGGTTTTGGGTGTTGTGACAGTATTGAAATGCCAGGTTGTCAGGGCCTTCGATCCAATTTATATTTATAGTTTGTATTAAATTTATGGCTTATTTGTGATCATGTTTCGGTCAACGAGGTTGCCCTACCTTGTTTGGTTGCATTGCTGCTGCCCGTTTCGGGCAGCTCACTGAATGTTGGTGTGGCGAAGTGAAGGGGAACGCCCTTTTTTTTGCTGCTGCTTTGTCTCTGTGGGCCCTGTAGCTTTATGGATGATGCGATCCTTGTTTTCCGGTTAGAGGCTCAAAACCTTCGTCTCATGCCTCAAGTCAGCTTGATGCTTGCCGATCTGGGTCTTAGCATTAAACCTTTCCAAGTCCTGTGTGCTGGGGAGTTTGCTTTCTTTGCAGCCAGGCTGTTTGATTCCAAACACTTATTTGGGTTTGCTCTTTGGTCTTGCTGCTGATGGAGGGGAACGAATGATTGATCAGTTGTGTAGCCGTGTCACCGCTGCATTTTTATCCCATCACCCCTATCCACTTACCTCTTGTATATTATATTTGTATAATTACATATTTTAAAATCTATATTTATAAAATTAATAGATGAATATAAGAATAAATAATTCAAAATATATATTTGGAAGAAAAATATCTTTAAAAATATGATTATTTATAAATATATAGATTTGATGTTTGTGGTATATTGATATTTTATATAATTCTAAAAAAT